>BQNB010004258.1:1112-75011 GCA_026074375.1 Tanacetum coccineum
GCAACAATCGATAACAGAAATTAGAAACTTACTAAAATGGATTAAAAATTACAACCTTTAAAATATAAATCAAACTATAACTAAAAAGCGACTATATCGGTCTATAAAAGAGATCTTATATTCTTAATCTTTAACTCTAACACATCAAGTTTCATGCAAGTAGTAATATCCAATATTAATGTAGTTTCTAAATGTTACACTTGTAAGAAGAAAATGATAACTTTTAAATATGAGTTATTCAGACATTACCTCACAATAGTTATCTAAATGAACTCTGAAGAACTAAGACACCACCCCACAATAAAAGCTGGTATCTTTACTGGGTATGTTAATTAGTATGTGGGACTTTTGGGTATCATCAATTATTTCTCTTGCAACCCCAGTGTTAAAAGTGGTCATTTCAAGCAATTAATTTATAGATAGATCTTACTTAGGATATATTTTATCTCAATTCGGTCATACTCAAAAACTATTTGTGATGAACATAAACCTCCTAAACTTGTTTCATTAGAAATTCGAATTATCATGGTAATTATATTGTTTCTAGAATCAGATGTAATGCGTTTACTAGACAACAAACATTTTTGGGACGGCTCAATCCAAGAAAGGTTTCATCTATACTAAAATTAACCCATTCAAACTCGATCACGCTTTGATTTATCACCAACTTACCCATCTTGACACATCTAATAGCAAAACTTGACGGAAAACAATGGTTGATTTTTCTCAATGATTGATCCAAAGGTACAAAAAATCCCATCTAAGAAGCGTTGTTACGGTGATCCTAAAGTATAGCTCAAAAGACTTAAACAATGGTTGCTAAGAGAGTGTAACTTTATAAGTTTAGATAAGGGTTAATGGCATTTAATAGCAACGTACTTTCTCATTTGAGCTATTATCAGACACGAACCCAAAAAAGTACCATAATACCCATCCAACTTTCAAATTCTGATTCATTATCATACGTTTGTAATTAACTCAAAAATATGTTTTCTTTTTCTTTTCTAATTATTTTTAAAATTTTCTTATACATGTTAGTCCTTTATCCGTTTTTATATAATTTTTTTCTAATTATCTTTTTCTTTTCTAAAAAATATGTCCTTTATCTGTTTATATATATATATATATTTCTATACATTTTTATACACGTGTGATTATTAAATAATAAGAAAATTTAAAAAATAATTAGAAAAGAAAAAGAAAACATATTTTTGAGTTAATCACAAATAGTCGTTAGTCAAAAGGACCAACGGTGCAAGAGATGACTCTAAAACGTATGATAATGAATCAGAATTTGAAAGTTGGATGGGTATTGTGGTATTTTTTGGGTTCGTGTATGATAATGGCTCAAATAGGAAAGTACGTTGCTATTAAATGCCATTAACCCTTTAGATAAAAACACAAACAAACTAATAATGTGTTCAGTGACAACAACCACATATTATCGAAATTAATCTAATAATTTATTATAAAATTCAGGTAAGAATCCATCAAATATTCTCAATTATCATATTTGAATACCGGTAAGCATAAATGGGTTAAGGTAAAAACTAATACTAAAACTGTTGGAGGTTTTATGTGTCATTGGAGATGCTCGAGAGCTTCAACAACTTTGTAACATACACCAACCCTTACACTTAACACTTTATTTGTATTAAATTAACAATCATATTCTTTAAATGTGCGTCCTTTTTATTCTTAGATGACTTGATTCTAGTAACAAAAGTTTTTGGCAGGATAACCTTTAATCTTGATCAATTGATTTAAGTTGATGCAGAGTTCTAAAATCAGTCAACCTAATCTAAACTGTTGGAAAAACTTTTACCATCCAATATACACTAAAGACCTTGGCATCATTCAAATCATTCTATTTAATATGAACTCATTATCTAGATTAAATAACAATACGTGTAAACATATTTAATAAGTTGTTAGAAGATGCATGTTAAAGAAAACCATACCATAATAATCAATTAGTGAAGCATCATGATCCTTAACTGGTGATGCGAACGAATTCCGTTCAATCAAAACACTCCGATATCACTGCAACTCACAATATAACAAAACGAATAAATTGCAAAAATGGTTCTTGTGGTTTGGCCAAATTACAGATTTGGTCCGTTGAATTTCGAAAATGCAACAACCATCCGTATTTTCTATCTGACTTTAAGTGGATCAATTGATAGTGTAAGATTGTAGGAGTCAATCCTTTATATGTTAAAGACGAGTATTAGAGGTGTTCATGGGACGTTTCAATTCGGTTAATTATAAGATTTATACTAGATACCGCGAGACAAGTAATTCATTTTATTACTCGGAATAGAAACGTACAAGGCGGGTAGCTGGACAAGCGGGTACCTGAAATAAGCGGTTACCCGCGTTTCGGGTCACGGTTAACTATTTTAGAAGTTTCATCGAGTTTAACGTATGAACAATATCATGTTTTAGAATTTAAAATGTCATTTTAGTAAAATTAAATAACATTGTATAAATTAAAGTTATTCGCTCATATAATTGCATTCAAATAACCATATATAACAAATTAACAAAACATATTTTTTCGACATTTATAAGCTATGACCCCCACTAAATAATTTTCACATTTAGATTTGTAGCAAATGTATGCATTATGAACAAAAAAGTCACTATACTAGCATGTATAGGAGTGCGAGTACTTCACAAGAAGAATGACAAATAACAACATCGCGGGAGTCACCTAAATGACGAATAACAACATCGCGGGAGTCACCCAAGCAACTGTGTGCCGTGTTCATTTTCACAATCATTGTTTAGGCACCAAAACTCTCACTTTCCAATTCGAAGAGCAGCGGTTGCAGTGGTAATATTTATGTTTTGTTTTGTTTTCTCTCTTTGAATTTATTATTGTAAATAATTTTTCGTTTATTTAAAAGATATTTGTAGTCGGTAGAATAGTGGTGGGGGGGATCCGTATATTACAATTTTTTTCTAAGCTTCTGCCGACCTGCTTAGAGCATGAATCGTTTGTACACATTTAGACAGTCGCGGTCCCATCATCGTCACAGAATTCGTTTAGTCCGATGGTATTATGTAAAATACCATAAAAGTATGCCTCATCCAGAGTCACAATGACTACATGAGGCATACTTTAGAACCAAAGAATAGACTACATGCCTATACAAAAATCAAATCATATGGACATCTAATAACCATGTAAAAACCAAAAACATTAAAGACCCGATTTTAGGAATCCGATGTGGTGGTGATATGTTTGTTGTAGGATCAGGTGGTACAAAGGCAAGTGGACTGGTGCTTGAGTTTAAACTGTTTTTTTAACAGCTGATAATATATTGAAAAAAAGAGCCTACCAAGGAGCTAGAAACTTAAAAGTACATATGAATTACAAAAAATAAAAGCATAACGATGCAACCCGGAACTTTAACTGCGAAGGAAACTAAAGGGATGGAAAAACTTTTGAAACGGAGGCCGAACATTCGGTTTTCACTCCGCCAAAAGACACGGAGGCCGAGCCACCGGTTTTCACTCCGAGGTGGTTTTTGAAGAAACCCCAAACAAGCCCCGAGAAAGAAGGCGAGACAAGAAAGCAGCCTTTTGAAACAAAGCATTCAACCATTGTCCAAACACGCGGTCATTAGAGGGGACTTCAGCCAATCCGTCCAGGATAAAATCAAATTGCCTCTTTTATAGAGCCAAGAAAACAAAGTCGAACGGACATAATCAAAAATGTCACTTTTCCTCAACTGTTGAGAGTTAAAAGTAACACTATTTTGGAATCTCCAAAGCCACCAAAGAACCGAGGTAGAGATGATGAAAAGCCATATTTTTGCCATTTTTGGTCTGTTTTGGGTTTAATTGGGTTAATTTAGGTACAAACGGATATGTGTATTCTACACTTATCAGGATTGCCAGCTTGGCAATCCGTTGTTTGTAGCCTTTGTGTTACTTATAAGAGTACTTCTAGTGCAACATCCCACATTCCCTTATGCTTTCTTCATGTCGACGTGTCATTCCTTTGATGGAATTGACCAACGAGGGCTCATTAATGATGTTTAACTCTGCCACCATGTACTTGACCCCTTGAATTGTCTTTTCTGCCCCTTAATTATGAAAAGCCCTATGATTTTAACTAGTGGTGAAAGGTAGGAGACGGTGAATAGTGGAGAACGACTTTTCCCGCTTATTTTTAACTGAAAGGGTAAAGGGATAAGTTTGAGTAATTGGCAGGTTTAGTCCTTGTCTTTGTGAAGTGTATTTGCAATATAAATCCATGTGGTGTAATGGTTTTAAAATTGGCAGAATAGGTCCCTGATTTTGTATAAAGGTTTTGCAATTATGGTCCTTGTTATTTAACAACTTAACAAAAGTTTTGTTAAGTGTTTTTGGGATTTTGTCTTTTTGTGTTGGCTATGTTTGACCAAGAGTTGACTAAGGTTTGACTTTTTGTCCTTTTGCTATAGAATCCCCGGCTTCTTGCGTGCTCTTCCGTTCCCGTGTTCGTGTTTGCCCGGATTTAACCGTTTTCTTAGAATTTTTGCTTTATCCGTACCAACACAATAAGAAAGATAAAACAAGCAATATACAAGTCTTTTATGCACAGTTTTGGTCTTTTAAGGGTCTATTTTGATATAAAATGGATATGTGTTTTCACACATATCAACTACCAATGTTTAAACCTCCATTATCATAAGAATTTAAGATAATAGACCACTTGACCCATGCTATTTTCTTGCCATCTTGATTACCTCCCTAAAAGAAGTTAGACCGAATTCTTTCCAAATCATTGAGAACCGATTCAGGGACTCTAAAAAATGAGAGATAATAGATGCCGAGACTTCCTAACACAGACTTGATAAGGGTCAGATGACCCCCTATAGAAAGGAGACTGGCTTTCCAAGTTGAGAGTCTCGATCGGAAACAATCAATTAACATCTTCCAGCTGGCAATGGATTTCATGTTGGAGCCAATAGGAAGACCAAGATAATTAAAAGGGATATTACCTGCAATACATCCCGCGTTACTAGCCATATTATAAACCTCATCCTTGTTAAACACAATACCGTAGATATTAGATTTGTGGATGTTAATCTTGAGCCCCGAAGCAAGATAGAAAACATTAAGAACACGAATGATGTTTTCCAGATCTCTAGCGTTCCAGCCAGTAGTAATTATCACATCATCTGGAAAAAAAAGATGGGATATATGGATAGACGAGTTATTAATATTAATACCACTGATCAGACCATTACCCACAGGATCAGCGAAGGCATTATGAAGACCTTCCAAGACAAGAATGAAAAGAAAATGAGATAGGGGATCTCCTTGTCTAAGGCCACGATTGATAAAGAATTCGGATATAGGGCTACCATTGACAAGAATAGAGGCTCTTGAAGATGAAAGGCAGGTTTTGATCCAAGAACGCCATTTAAGTCCAAATCCGAGACTATCGAGAATATGATCTAAGTAATTATAGCTAATATAGTCAAAAGCTTTCTCAAAATCCACTTTAAAAACGAGAAGCTATTTTTTTCTTTTTTGTGCCATTCTATGATTTCATTAAGAATGATAGAGCCGTCAAGAATTTGACGTCCAACTATAAATGCTGATTGCTCTTTACTAACAATCTTATCAATCACTTTAGATAACCGGTTTGCTAGAATCTTGGCAATGATCTTGTAGTGGATGCCAATGAGCGATATAGGACGAAAATCAGTGATGAGAGTAGGATTGTTAACTTTAGGAATGAGGGTGAAGAAGGAGGAGTTAGCTCCATAAGGCATATCACATGAGGCGAAGAAGGAATTAATGAAATCGTGCAGGTCCTTCTTAATGATGTCCCAATATTTTTTCACAAAAGCAAAGGAAAATCCGTCAGGACCAGGAGCTTTACTACTACCACAATCCCAAACGGCCTCCTTGATTTCCTCATGAGTCACCAGTCTTTCAAGATAATCCCGATCCATGCTATTAAGGGTTTGAGAATGAGGAAGGTTAGGGAACGAAACCTGGGAGTCTTGGGCTTGAAATTTGACTTTGTAAAATTAAAAAAATGCATCTTTGATCAAACTGGGGTCTGTAATCCAATTGCCTTCAACCATAATACCATTGATCATCTGATTTCGTCTTTTCTGATTGATTAACCCATGAAAGAATTTTGTGTTTTCATCCCCTTCAATATCCCATTTGACCCGAGCTTTTTGGATGAGATCCATCGAAGCGAACTTATCTATGATTTCGAGCTCATGAAGAAGATTAAGGCGATTCTCAGTGTCAGAAGGCGAGGCGGAGCCCTCATCGATTTTCTTTTCAATGGAGGATAATTCCTCAAGAGCTGCAGCTTTTTTGTTTCTCTCTATAGTCTTGTTGTTGTTGTTCCATTGCCGAATCTTAGCTTTGAGAATACGGAACTTTTCATGACATTTGGTAGGGAATCCAGAATTATTGGAGTCAAGCGAATCCCATTCGGATTTGATGAGATCGTCAAAACCATCTCTCAAGAGCCATGAATTATACAATTTGAACGGAGAGGGGCCAAAATCAATTTTGTCAACATGAAGGTGTGATCCGACCATATACTATCAAGAGCAGTAATACGAATGTCAGGGAGCAAATCAATCACATCTTCTGAAATAAGGAAACGGTCAAGTTTACTGAGCTTAGTACCTGCTTTATTCATCCAAGTAAAACAACGCCCTCCAATAGGGAGGTCAACCAAACCTGTAGCATCAATGTAAGAGTTAAAATAATAAGCTTCAATGTTATTAAAAATAAAACCAACCCTTTCTTGCTCATTCCTAACAGCGTTCATGTCTCCAAACATAATGTAGGAGCCATTATGATGATGCATGAAGTCTTGAAGTCTATTCCATAAGGGGGCTTAGATACTAGTCATGAGGACATAAAATTCACCATGTATACAACTCCCACTTTGTTTTCCAATTCCCTTTGATAATAATGAAGAATCACGCACCATATGGAATCCTTTGAGAATAAATTGACGGTCCCTTAGAGATGAGTCCACCAGAAACAACCCCGTGCCAGACTGCAAACATAAACAAAAGCAAAATTACCCCACATAGTTTTGAGCCTAAAAAGCTCAAGACATGTTATTTTTAATTCTTGGACTCCTAGAAAATGCACATTGTGTTTAATGTAAAGATCTTTGATCCACAAGCGTTTTCTTCTTTTCATCGTTTCACAACTGTTTATAGACAAAATATTCATTTATCTTCCATGTGTATCCCGTATTCCAGTGATCATTTTGATTTTGAGTTATTTTACAACCCTCTAACATATAACCAAGTGAGTTCCTAACATCAATAATTTTGAGTAAGCTCGTGGAATGAAGAGATATAACCTTTGTCTTCTTTCTTCCTAAATCTAGCAAATGATGTGGAGCATTTACTAGAGGGAGAGGAACTCTTTTTCATGAACTCAAAACCAGGGGGTCGACTTAAATTAGAAGATTCGGCCTTGCATTCAAAGGATTTCCGCGACTCTTGCCTAATTCGCTCGTCCTTCCCTCGTGCGCTCGGCCTCGCGTCTCATAGCGGACTATCAAATGAATATCTTCTTCGCCTTGTTTATTTTCCTCGTCGATATCCATTTTTTGTTTGGAGACTTGATTAACAATGTTGGTGAGATTGGTTTGAATGTATTTCAAATCGTCAACTGAATGGTCATCAATGAACTCAGATGAAGTATCCACATCCTTAATATTGTCTTCGAGGAGAGCAATTGTAGTCGTCAGTGATTTTGATACACCAAGAGCCAATTTCCTGAACGGTTGTCTCAAATAGCTCATTATTAATTTCAACTTGAACATTTTTAGAAATAAAGTCGTGAGATTTAGAAGAGACACAAACCCTACCCGAGCTCAAAGCACTCGAGTATTCCTTTTCAAAGAAGAGAAATTTCGCAAAGCTGCATGCAATCTTTTTATACGCGTTAGAGCCCCATGCACAAAGAGGTAGTCCACTAATTTCAATCCAAAAAATACGTTCAATCCTAAATATAAAGTTGGATGAGGGTGCTTTTTTACCGAGTATAGCTTTTTGAGGCTTTCGTTTTCTTGAAATTTGGAGCAAGATGAAGATAAGGGGAATCGAATCCAAATCCAATGGATGTTCAAGTCTGAAAAGCCTTCATTCCTACATATGGTGTACATGTTGCTCATGGAGTCAATATCTTTCAGTTTCACAAGGAGAATTGAGTATGTATTAATCACATTAATGAGGTCTTGGTCATTGAAAGTGATGATGCATTTTTGATTGGTGTGAGAGGGGTTGGTGTTTGGTTTCGGTTGCTCTGCTTTGGTTGCTGGAATAGTGTTTTTGGTGACATTAGTGGCAATATAGGAAAGGCATTTTGAATGGAGGGATTGTTGAAAGATTGAGTCGGGTTTGTTGTTTGAGGTTTAGGATTAGTGATAGGGTTCGAGCATTGCTTAATGGCAGGGATAATAAAAATATGATAACTATCAATCCAAATGTTAGACAAGGTTTTTAAATATACATTAGGATCCTTAACGCCAATAAATCTGATAAAACCAAAATGTTTACCTCATTTAGATAGTTTATTGGCAATGAACGCATCAACCAATCTGCCATAAGGGGTGCACACGATCCAAAGTCCTTTCGATGTTAATGCCGAAGGCATGTTCGTTACGTAAAAGGAGGTAGAAACTTTCTTGATGTCATTTTGATAGGGATTTCCAATCGATTTTGTGTTTTTGTTCTGAGTAATCCAAGTCCACCCGTTGTGATCCGTAGATTTAAATTGTTTTCCCATGATTGGAAAAGGAAGGGTTAAATTTGGGTTTTGGAATTAAGGTAGGGATTCGTTGATAGGATTCGGTGGTGGAAAAAAAACCAAATGGTTTAGGGTTACGTGATATGGTGGTTTAGGGTTTCGTGAGGATTGATTAATGGATGGATGGTGGTTTAAGGTTTCGAAGATGGATGAATGGTGGATTAGGGATTCGAAGATGGATGAATGGAGAAAGGATGGAGATTTAGGGTTTCGCCATTGTTGGTGAGTTTGAACTGTTACAAAACACATTTTACTCATTAACAATCAATGCAAAAAGAGATAAAAGATTAAGATACTTGTGGTGATGAAATAATGTCCTTAAGGTTCGTATTTGCTCACCTTCCTGTAAATATGTTGGTTCCATAACCTGCAAGGCAAACACACAAATTAAATCTTAGAAGTGGGTTTATAATCAATGTTTTAAAACCTGGGTTGACCTGGCCGGTTGAACCGTGAACCGGCTCGGAGACCGGGCCGGATGAGACTGGGTTTTTGCTTGTTTGAGAACCGGATTGAACCGCCGGTTTTTCGTTAACCCGGGTCGACCCGGTTTGATAAATCCGGCCGGGTCATGACTTTTTAACCCAAAAATATGACAAAGTTTTTTTTCTAATTGATTTTTTTTAATTTTAATTGACAAGTTGAAGTGGTGAAGACTATTGTTTGTTGAAATCTTGAAAATAAGTAAATTAAAGTTATAAACTATCTTATAAACACCAATTAAGTTTTAATATAAATTGTTATAACTTAGATTCATAAATTTATTATTGTTTCAAATATGTGCTATATTATAATAGATATAGAACTTAAAAATAAAGCTTATAGGTAGAGTCTTAATATTTTTCCTCGGTTTCAATCGAACGTAGGAAATAAAACGGATAAATTATGAGATTACGCAACATTACATATTAAATATATCAAATTTAGAAAAAAGTAAACATGACCGATTGAACCGGTGACCTGGTGAACCGGTGATTAAACCGAGTCGATTAAAAAACCAAGTTTTAAAACATTGGTTATAATTGTTTGTGGCATTACCCTCTGATATGGTGTTTAGACAAAAATATACTTACGGGTCAACCTGGCCAATGTGTTTCGACCCATACTAAAATTACCCATTACATTATACATTTTTTTGGAAAAAGTAAAGTACACGTACTCGGGTCAACGTTAGTCAATATTCCCATGCCACCAAAGTCACGCGTTCCACCTAAATTACGCTTTCTTTGGTAATAGTCATTATATGTGTAAGAAGCATGATTTTGTATTGTATTAGAATTGTAACCTGGCTGCCGGACTGAAATAGCCGTGCAGTTATAGATTGCCTTTTGTCCAACATGCCCAATTCAACGATCTTGCGACTTAGCATAATCCGCCCCAATTTCTCGCAACACAAAACCGACCTGAGAAATTCCCTTTCGGAAATCCCCAAGATCAAGAGCATAAACGAACTCCCATTCTTAAATAAGCACCACCATCGTGGGCCTCTTGTCTAACATCGTGTAATATATGAGGCTTTATCAAAAATACTCAGGTTGACTAGGCTGGCCTGAATCCGGTCAAAAACCGTTTAATCAAATTTTTAGATTAAGTTCTCCGCGCCTTGCACATGTTAGCGTAACTTTCATTGCCCCACACCAGTCCCGGCCACCTGGTTTCCGTCACGATTATAGGGATAACAGAAAAGTTATAAGCAGCTAGGGAGTAAAAAGTGAAATCTACCATAGCATCAAGCATGCTTTCATAATGAAAGAGTGTTCGGGTCAACGATCTATTTGACCTCATGAAGAGACTGGAAAAAAGCATACTTTATAGGAAAATTTTCGTTGCTTCAAACAAAATAATCGTAATGATAAGCATTTAACATGTAATTATGCAAGAATCTTTTATATAATAAAATAATTACATCATTTCGGAGTTTTCTATCAAATTAAATCTTATGAATTAAAAAGTTGGACCAATCAGATGGCTTGATTTTGCCACGTTGGCAAAATCGTGCATTCTGATTGGTCAATAAAAAGTCAAAATTGAATTAATTTTGTCAAGATTAAAAAATTTTGGTGGAGAATTTTGATGTAGAAAAAAAACACATAAAAATATATGTGTCAAATTTATGAAAACAAAAACTTGAAAAAAGATGAGGTATTTAAAAAAACTTTAGTGGTTTAATTTTAATTTTAAATAAATTATATGGAGTTAAGTGTAAATTTATAAATTTACAAATTATATTATAACTTTAAAAAATAAACAAATAACCCATTAACTTTATACTCTGACTTATTTTTAAAAACTACAACAAACACAAATACTTTTTACTTCAAACAAAGATTTAACATTATTTAATCACCATCTCAAAATTACCCCAGACTTGTTAGTGAATTTTCATTATCGGTATATAAAATCATGTTGTTACAACCGATAGAAAAACGTCGTCGATAGCACACATAATTCATCGTATATAAAGAAAAAGAGTTTTCTATCTATTCATGGATGAGTTTGAAAGATTTATATTTTCTTTTCTTTTGGTTTAATACGTATTAAAATTATAACAATTAAATTTCTGAAAAAGTATTTGTTTCATTGACATATTTCTAAAGTGGAAGACAATGGTTCGAATATAACGAGGAGAAAATTATAAACCAAACGAATACGATTATGATATATTAATGACATTATCCTTTGAAAGAAATATATATATTTGTTTTTTTAATATATTAATATATTAATATATTACATGGATAAAGTTATATATTATGTACGTCATTAATATATTAATATATTACATGGAGGTTTTTTTTTATATGAGTTTGAAAGAAATGTTTTTTGCACTTTCGAAATTCGACGGACCAAATCTGCAATTTGGCCAAACCACAAAGACCATTTTTGCAATTTACTCTAACAAAACCCTAAATCAATATATAAAAAAAGTTAATGTTTATTATACCTTGAGTTAGATGATTTTGAGCGATGTTGATTTAGGGTTTTATGGTGGTCGTAGTTTTTTTTAGATGTTGTGTGTTCTTGTGGAGTATATGAATAAAGAGTTTCATCCTCTTCTTTTGTGAGTTGTTAGTTGGGTGGGGTGTGATGGAAGGATAATAACTCAGTTTTAGTTAAGTTTAGTTTTCACCCTTATATTTTTTTTGGGTAAAGAGGATTACCCCGATGTAACATTTCATATTTTCAGGTCATTTATGACTTTAATTATTTAATTATTTATTTTTAGGCTTTTACGCGTTTACTTTTAATTTTTATCGTTAAGCTAAATCGCGTAAACTAAAAATGATCATTTAACGTAAACAGGCATCAATCAATTAAATGTCTACTTCAAGTAAGTGTTATAAAGTTATTAGGATGATAATTTATAACTTTACGCTTTTTATTTTTATTGGTTACGTAAAACGTTTACGTAACGCAATAAAACTACACTTTTGCATGCATGGCAAACCATAAACCCACCTACACTTCAACAAATACCCATTAATACCCACAATACTCAAAAATCTCATAAACCTTTATCCTATTCAGCCCCTAAATGAATTTTGCACATATGTAACACATACACTTGAAATTAAATCCCTAAACCTCCACTAACACTAATAAACTATCATACTTGTTATCCAATGGATCTAAACCCTAAAGTTAACAACCAAATCTTGTCTCCTACACCTTGTAGTTTCGGCTAAAATTGTGGGGCAAAGAAGCATGCTCAAGCTTACATCTTATCATTCTTACACAAAGAAGAACATGCCATACATTGTCCCATACTTGTTCTTACAACTTCTTACACAAAGCAACCCTAAACTAATATAAAAACCATAAAAACCTTACCCTATGAGCCTTATGAACCGGATACAAGGAACACCACACCAAAACCATTTGATAGAATTGCTTAAGTGGTTTTACTTCTAGTTTATGCTATAAATAGGACCCATAAAGCAACTAGTATGCACACACTTATCATTTCAAAGAAAAACAAAGCACAAAAACCCTCTCTTGAGCACTATAGCCCACGGCTCACTCTCATAACCCATATACAATCCATAGTTTTGATTTCTAAGCTAGTACAAGTGTTTAAGGGTTATTGTTGATCATATACAAGGTGCCTTGGAAGCTTGGTTTGGAAATTAAAAGGGTTTTGCAAGTGAAAAGGAAATTAGGGTTTCTTGGTAAAAATTAGGGTTTTGTGGAAGTGTTTAGGGTTGTACACTTGGGTTTTGCTTGTGTACTATCATCACCTATCTTCATTAAGGTCTTCTAAGAACCCTAATCTTTTCAATACTTTAATTTCATGTTTTATATAATTGTGTATAGTTAAATCATCACCTAGGTTTTCTTATTAAAGTTTATAAGATAAAATCATATGTATACATACACGAATTTATTTTGTGTATGGTTAAGATGATGTTTTAAATATGTTAATATGCTTAAAACAAGGATTTACAAGCAATGGATAGTCTATATAATTATTTGTCAAGTATTGATTATTTATTTAATTATAAAGTTTAGATAAGTAAATAAATATGTTGGACAACTTTCTTGGACAATATGGACCTATTATGATGGACACAATGTAGAGGACTTAAATTATATACCATGGATGTTAATTTATAAATTAGAAGACTTGTGATAATTTTATAAAGTTTAAAAGTGTATAAAATGAGTTAATTAATCTTTTATATGCTACTGTTCATTCGAACTAATTGACACTTTATTTTATGTTTTATAAAAATAATACATCTCATAAGGATCGTAAGCATATAAGAAACTTGAAAATCCGATAAATAACGAAGGAGTTATGATTTTTACGAGATTATGCGTATAAAAGTGTTTTTATAAAACTAAGTTTATAAAAACTATGTGATTTCGAATCTGAGATATTTCTTTTATATTTTCTATAAAATTAGATATTGTAAGGATTCTAAAAAGGTAAGAAACTTGAAAAACCAATGGATAATGAACTAGTTATGACTTTTTCATGTTTATTTATTAAAATAAACAAAAGTGACTTTATAAAAGTAATTTTATAAAAACTAAATTTTTTACAGAAACATACAGTGGATATGGACTATGCTAGATGATAGAAAATTTAACTATGAATCCGTGGACATAAGAATCACTAAAAACCGAATTAAAACGAATAAGATACAATAAATATACGATTTCAACAATTAAAATTTATAAAAAGTATTTTTATAAATCTACACTTACTGTTATTGTTCATAACAGTAAAAATGAATATAATAAATATAATATTTGATTATATTTTTCAAATACGAATCCATACATGTAAAGTACGATGAAAACGGGATTAAAACGAAGAAGATACGACGTTTTTATTAAAAGTGACATTATGAACGTTTTTAACCTTATAAATATTATTTTCTCAAATAATCAAATTATTTATATAATGAAATTATGTAAATAATACATCAAGTATTTTTGACAAATAACGAATTGTTGGACAAGTATACCATTTTTGACAAATAATCAAATTATTTATATAATGAAATTATGTAATCAAATTATTTTTATAAATTAAACAAACACTTTTAGGTGGTGATGTAACTATATAGAATTATATGTGGTATTAGTTATTCAAAGTACATGGTACTTATACGACCTATATTTAATTATGTTACATTCGGTCATATCCGTGACGTTTTCATTCACTTGATTCATATACTCCAGTTTATTCACTAAGGTGAGTTCATAGCCCCATGTTTTACTATATCAATGATTTATAACTTTTGGGGTGAGAAACATGCATTGTTTTACGATGGGACGCAAGTGTACATTTTTACATGATTACGTGTTTGCCTAAGTAGCGATAACCCTCTGAGCCCATTATCATGAATTGTCAATTACTTTGTGTGAGCGCGAATGTTATAAATAGATCTATTTGGGATTGACATCCCCGTTCGGGTGAGTAGCGCTCACTGTGCCGGTTTACCGGACAACGGACGTATACCATGTCGGATTTAGGATGTTGCGGGTTAGAACATCATCATGGGCAATGTTGGCAATTTATGTTGCATTTCATACATGTCGAGCTTCAGTGTCATGAGCTTAGGGAAACGTAATTACATTTTGTGATGTGTGCATCTGTTGCATTATCACGGGGAAAATCTTGTGGTCCTACATTACATTTTACATAAACCTATGAATTCACCAACTTTATGTTGACGTTTTAAAGCATGTTTTCTCAGGTCAATGAGGCACGAGGTGCTAAGGATACATTGGGGATACTCTTTTGGGGAGTCATGCATAAAAGATTTGGAGTCATTACATCTTGGGATATTTGTTATGATCTAAAATCTTGTTATTTCAATGTTGAACAATTTAAGCCGTTGTGCTTTGTATTAAACAATTTCAATAAATCCAATGTATCGTATTTCAAACGACTCTTTTAGAGGTCGTTCTCATATCTTGTGCTATTGATCTATGAAGTAACGCTCCCGGACACATTATTTCGCTGCGACCCAATTTGGGGGTGTTACATTGGGGGCTTATTGTAGATTGAAGATACTGGTTTATGCTTCCCTAAAATTTCAGTAAGTGATGTTTTTTTATTACATTATAAATATAAAAAGCTTTTTTATGGGGAATTGCATCATACATATTGTTGCAGTTAGTTAATGGGTATACCTATGATTGTTGCATGGTTCACATACGTGTTTATAATATATTAAGTATATTATTATGGGTCTTATATATGTACTAATGTAAACTCTATTTGAGTGTTACAGATTCTGTCATGTCTTCAGCATCCACAGTCACCTACACATCTGTCTACACTGATTCCGAGCCAGGGAGAGTCTTTTGGGGAGCTGATGAGGAGCTGTCTGATGGAGGTTCTCCACGAGTCATTGTATACGGATACGATGGACTCCCTATGCAGCCGGTAGCTCCGCCATCTCCGGACTATGTGCCAGGACCTGAGCACCCACCGTCTCCCGACTACGTACCCGGTCCTGAGCACCCACCTTCACCTGCCGAGGTACCATACGTACCTGAGCCTGAGTACCCCGAGTACTTAGTGCCATCTGATGATGAGGCACCCTGGGAGGACCAGCCTCTACCCGCTGATGCCTCACCCGTAGCCCTATCACCGGGCTATGTGGCGGACTCTGACCCGGAGGAGGATCCGGAGGAGGACCCCGAGGAGGATCATGCTGATTATCCCGCTGACGGAGGGGATGATGATGATGAGCCCTCCGATGATGACGACGATGATGATGATACTGATGATGAGGATGAGGAGCCCTTTGAGGACGAGGATGATGACGAGGAGGAGGAGGAGCACCTAGCTCCGGCCGACTCTCCTGCTATACCTATTGTTGATCCTATTCCCTCAGCTGGGGATACAGAGGCATTTGAGACTGATGAGGCTGCACCTACACCTGTACCATCACCCAGACGGCACACTGCTAGGATATCTATCCGACCCGAGGCACCTATGCCTTTTCCATCAGAGGAGGAGGTCGAGAGACTTCTTGCCTTACCACCACCACCACCATCACCACTCATCTCACTATCACCACCCTCTGCAGAGGAACGCCTTGCTAGGTGTTTAGCTGCACCTGCACTTCCATCATCACCACTTCCTATAGTACCTCACCCATATGGTAGCCCTAACCATGTGCGTGCACCCCCAGGCTTCAGAGCTGCCATGGGTAGATTGAGAGCCTCATCACCATCCACTACATCCATCACCACCATTACCACCTCCACCATCATCACTACATTTTCCCACCACATGTACCAATCATTACCATTACCATCATCACCACTACCACCACTACCATCCTCACTGTTCATACCACCACCAGTCGACCGTAGGGAGGACACTCTTAAGGTCGAGTTACCACCTCATAAGAGGTTATGTTTGACTGCTCTCACATCGAGGTATGAGGTGAGGGAGAGTTCGACTGCTGCTCCTAGACCTACTGGAGGTCATATGATAGACTATAGGTTTATCGACACTTTGGATGCCAAAACCAGATGTCAGAGAGCCGAGGAGGTCAGCTATGGCATTAGGGATGTTTGGGTAGACCCGACAAAGGCTGTTGAGGAGGTAGCACCAACGACCCTCGAGGGCGTCAATGCTAGAGTGACCGAGCTTGTTACGGTTCAGGAGAAGGATACACAAGATGTTTATGATATGATAGAGGATACTTAGGATAGACATACCTAGTTATTTCAGAGAGTTGATGGATTGGTCGAGGATAGACAGTTTCACTATGAGACTGCATGACTGTTGGATCAGGAGGCCCTGGTTTCTCGAGAGGCTTGGGCACATTCCGTAGGGTTGAGTTCGGCAGTTCACTATGAACTACAAGCATATAGGACTCATACGCAGATGCAGGACTTCTGTATCGCCTCACAAGAGTCACTGATGATGACATTGATTACACATGTTTCGTCACTGCAGGGACAGTTATCAGCAACATTAGGATAGATTCAGGCACTTCAGGCTAGAGGTCAGACTCATGCAGATGATCGCGAGGGTGCAGTTAGTTCTGCCTAGGTTTACACTTCTCATGTTGTATTCATAGCTATCCTTATGTTAGTTGGCTAAGTATTATGGGTTTTATGCCCAGCTAGCACGGTAGTAGGACTTGTATTTTCATTTCTTGTATCAGACAATCATGTATGTTTTCCAGTTACATATGATGTGTTGTATTATGTCATGTCGATCTCAATTCTATTATGTGTTGTGATCCCAGTCATGTTATATAATCACTGTGTGATGTGATCTTGTTATATATATATAATGTGTTGTATTATGTTATGTCGATCTTAATTTTGTTATGTGTTGTGATCCCAGTCATGTTATATAATCACTATGTGATGTGATCTTGCTATATATATGCTGTACCTATGTCATGTTGTGATGTTTATGAAAACTCACTCATTTTATATTGTTGTGATTTAGAACAATATGCCACCAAGGAGATCCTCTGCTACTGCAAGGGCTGCTACTGCTGCTACAAGGGCTGCTATTGCTGCGGCTGGTACCCCTATGACAGCTGCTGCTGTTGAACAACTAATCGAAGCAAGAGTGTCTGCGGCACTTTCTAATCATGAAACTCTTCGAAATAGCACTAATGGTCAGGGCGACAGAAGCCATAATTCTGACACTGGAATTAAAGGAACTGTACGCACTCCGCATGAGTGTACGTACAAGGATTTTCTAAATTGAAAGCCCCTTTCTTTTAAGGGTACTAAAGGAGTGGTTGTGTTGTCACAATGGTTTGAGAAGATGGAATCAGTGTTCCATATCAGCAACTGTGCTGTGGAGAACCAAGTTAAGTTTGCTACTTGCACTTTCCTTGGAAATGCTCTGACATGGTGGAACTCCCACATGAAGACTGTTACTCAAGATGTTGCTTATGCTATGGACTGGAAGGCACTAAAGAAGATGATGACAGTCAAGTACTGCCCAAGGGGTGAAATCAAGAAGTTGGAAATTAAGCTCTGGAACCTAAAAGTAAAGGGTACTGATGTCGTGAGTTACACTCTGCGTTTTCAAGAGCTTGCACTAATGTGTGGAAGGATGTTCCACGAGGAATCGGATGAAGTTGAGAAATATGTTGGTGGACTTCCTGATATGATTCGGGGAAATGTAATGTCATATCAACCCAAGACGATGGAGAAAGCAATTGAGTTTGCTAACGATCAGATGGATCAAAAAGTCCTCACTATTGCTGAAAGACAAGCTGAGCAAAAGAGAAAGTTAGAGTTTAATAGCGGGAACAATCAGGGGCAAGCCCCCGCCCCCACCCACCACACCCCCCCCCACAACAACAAAACAAGAGGCAAAACACCGTAACCAACAAAGATTCCTATATTAGCTTTAGGTTTTAACTTACCAAGATCTTCACCATCATTAGTGGGATAGCAAAAAGCACCAAAGACATAAAGATAAAATAAGTCAGGTTTTCTATCATGGAGAAGTTCATACGGTGTTTTGTTGTAACATTTTTAGATTAATGATCGGTTTTGAGTTTAGCAAGCTGTTGTGACTGCTTTTGCCCAGAGAAATAACGGAGCCTTTGAAAAGATTAACATGGTGCGAGCATGTAACACCCCCATTTTTACATATAGCAGTGAAAGCTAATCTGGGGTATTACTTCAAGGTACAACAGTCATAATCATAGAAAACGAATCAAAAAGAGTCATTTTTGAAAATAAGTTATCATTCATTATTTCTTCAGAGTTTTTACAAACAAGAGGTTCCTAAAATCTATACAATAAAGTTTGAATGATAATGGTTTTTCCATCTTCATGTCCTCGCCACTCCGTGCCATTAGTTACCTGAGATAAAACATGCTAAAAAGTCAACACAAAGGTTGAGTGAAATCCATAGGTTTAAGTAATATAATTTGAATGCAAATGCGATATTGGGCTACGTTGATATACACCCGTTATTGAAAACATATTTATTATTGCCATTAGCTCATGAATCCGAAGCCTTAGGGTATGGTGATACGTTATAGCCCCTGTGGGTACCTTTGCCAAAATACCTACGTGATTTCTAATGATGTGCAATTGGTTACACGTAACTGGGTACACCAACGGGGAGTCCAGCCCAAATAGATCTATTCACATCATTCGCGCTTACTACGGAGAGTAATTAACGGTTCATGATTATGGGGACTTAAAGGCAAAGCAGTTACTTAGGCAATAGTAAATTGAAATAGCATACAGAAATAATTGCATTCATGTTTATAGCATGTATCCCCCTCGCGGGTTTATAAAAAGATTGAAATGCGAGGCTATGAACTCACCTGAACAGTTATAGGGAAATTGATAGCAATGTATATGAAATGAATAGTAACGGCTTCGTCACGGGCAACCTGGGGTAATATATGTCAAGTCTTAGTTTGATTGAATATGTAAGATTTTACATCGATGTCGGTTTTGATATTAAAATTATCATAACACCGTTCGGGCCATCATAATTCAGAAGTCATTCAGTAAACGTTTGAGGAGCTAGGGCACTTTAAATCGTAAACCCAACAACTCAGTCAGAACGTAATACCAAGATGAAACTCCTTAATATGAAGCTCCCTAGTATTGTGGTATGATATGAATCCGGGACATGATTTTTGAAAGCACATCGATGATGAATGATATAATAGTTATAACATAAGCAGTTTTAAGCATTTTATTCAATATCTGGAAATGTTAAGCACGTCAAGCGTTAATTAAAGTTATGTCTGGTAATGTTTTGAATGTGTTTTTATACTTTTTCAAAATGTTACATTTTAGACCCTTGAGTTTGAAAAGTGGCAGAATATACCCTTGGAGTTTGCACTTTTACGACTTTGGTCCCTCAAGTTTAAAAGATATACCAAGTAAACCTTGTACTTTAAAAAGTGACATAATAGACCCTTGTAGTTATAACTTTGATAAAATGACACTTTTAGTCCTTTTAGTTATAAGTTTCTGAAAGTTACGATATATACCCCTTGCATGGATAATTTTTACAAAACATGTCCAAATTGCCATGCAAGCTTATTTTAACATTTCAATAGACATTTATAAGTTATAATAAACTAAAATATGAAGATTTAACACAACGCAAGTTTAAATTAACGATTCGTTAAGCTAGGAAGTAAAACGGGTCATATTAGGGTTTTAAAATGAAAACGCGCGGGTTTTAAAGATTAATATTTCTTTCAGGATTTATCAAAGCACTTATTTTATCTTTACATAAGCTCTATTAGGAGTAGATTATAAACAATATTTACTAAGTTTAGCTATAGTTTAAGTTAAAACTGAATTAGGGTTTCGGGTGTATGGTTTTGGATCAAAAAGGTATAACACATAGGTTTTTGAGTTCAAAGCTTTATATTATGATTTTAGCATGATCATATGAACATTATAAAGGTATGAATACAGAATATAAGCTTAGAGAACCTGGTCTTGAGCTTATAGCTTAGAAACGGGTCAGAATCGGGACTTTTAGCTTCGTACGCCTAGAATAACGACTCTCGGGCTTCGTTTCTTGGTTTCTTTTGCTTCCTTTCTGAACTTGAGCCTTCTTAAGATCACTTAGGATCTATTAGAGCAAAGGATTGCTTCTATGTAAGGGTTATAGAGGAGGAAGTGGGGGATGAAAGGTAAAAATGAAGAGTTATGACTTCTATTTATAGTGCATTTGAAGTGAGGAGGTTTAAGGAAGCTTAGGGTCTAATCTTGACACATGTATGGGCTAGTATATGATGTGTAGCAGCTAGAAGATCAAGTGTAGAGGTCTAGATTATAGCTTGAAGGTGTTGGATGGCCTTGGAGCTTGCCACGGCTGAATTAGCAAAAAGAGAGGCTATGTGCCTTCATTTTTAACCAAGAAATGGTCTAAGCAGGTGGGTAAGCTGCTTAAGGGTTTCTAGAAGGAGTTCATGTAATTATCTTTCATATGGATGGGTCTTAAATGGGTCAAAGAAGGCAAAGAAAGGGTGCGGGTCTGTTTTGAGTTCGACAAGGGTTTTCACAAGTTTTCTTGCTTGCATTTCGTGTACAATGATTAAGGATGGTTGATATATGTTCTCAAGGTCTTGTGTATGAAGTGTCATTTGGATTTTAGGCAATTGGTTTGAGTTAAATACGGTTTGTTGTCAAAAAAAAAATGAAGAAATGAAGTCGCGGTTTCCAAATGGGTGTGATTAGGGTTTTCTTGTCTTTTCATGCTTATAATTTAAGCATGCTTGTAATGTGATTGATAATATTGTTTACAAGGATCATATCTTGACTTATTAATGAAAAATAATGGGTGGTTTGGTTTAAAATGGGTTGGATTTGAGTAAATAAGGTTACGGGTTAGGTTAGGACTTGTAATGGTTTCTTTAGGGTTTCTAGCTTTCTATTTATTGTATACTGCTAAAGTAATGATGGATAATGGTTTGTAAACTCATTTTATGAGTTTACAATGACTCTTGGTTGCTTACTTGAGAATGAAATGGTTAGAAACAAGAAAACGGGTTGAATGATCATTTAGGGTTTCTTGGATTCATTTTACGTACAATTGAAATAAGATAATGAAGTAAATATGTAATAATGATCTGTATAGATTGACTGATTGTAAAAAATAAAGCTTATTACCTCTTATTTGAGTGTTGGTTTGGTTTTTCTAATACATGAACAAGGGTCCAGGTTTATAAAACAACTCGGTTTTAGGGTTTAGGGTTTTGAATTAGGGTTTTGAGTACAAAAATAGATGTATGAAAGCTTATGGAATAGAATATTTAGGGTTTATACAATTAGAATGAAAACGGAGGTAAAACGGCTATTTTAGAGATCATGCTTAATGACTTGTACATTGAGCTTTTAGAGACTTGTACTTTGACTTGAAGAGATTTTTATATTTCAAATGAGATATTATATTGCTTGTACATATGCTTTAGTAGCTTGTGCATTCACTTTAGATGTTAATCCTTCATGGAATTAGAGTTTAGAGGCATCCGATAATGGTTTAAAGCCCGTTTTGATATAACGTTGCGAATGGTACATTATAGGAATAATGTACTTTGTAAAAATGATATTATGATATTGACTTGATATATTATGATGATTTCTTGACATATATGAAGATAGGATTGCCATATGTAGGTTGCCCGAGTCCGTTAACTTTAATTATGCAGGATATATTGCATATTGAGATATTGGCAAAGTAATGTAATGTAATAAAGCGAAAAATTTCCCTAAAAGGGTGAGTTCATATATAATTGATAGATTGTACATCATCTAACTTAATAGATGGATATTTACATTTATGAAAATTGCGGGTTGTTATACTGCAAGACATTAAAATACCAAACAAACATATTTGCAAGATAATTATCCATATTTTAGCATTTTTAGTTCGACTAATAGTGTTTTAGTGTTTAAGCACACATCAAATTCTCTCACACTAAGCCATTGATGGTCCCACATGCAATGTTTATAAAACAAACCCGGGAGTAAATAATTAAATCCCCATTTTAACTTATTACCCCTCACAATCAAACAAGAACAGAAAAGGTCCATTAAAAGGTTCAAAAATCATTTAATTCGCAAGCACCTCCGTTTTAACCACTTATTAAATTAAAGATAAAAACTAAGATAATTTTTTTTATAAAATTCATTTAAAAGGCTACAAGAATGGGAGTTCGTCATCCTTGATTTTCATAATCTCCAAACTAAACTTAAAACGAAATCACAGCCAAATATAAGATTAGATGCTAACACTACTCATAAATACTAATTGTGTACGCATTAGCCACATTTCGCTCCTTTATTCCTAAATCCTCTAAGGATTTTATTATTATTATTAATAGTGACAAATAAATTATGTCCTTATTACATAAAGATGCCCGGTTAAGACCATAATTAGTTTGAAATTCTTTCCTAAAGAGACGATATGGTGAGAATAAGGTCCACATTAAGGTTCTTATTTCGCATGATTTTGGGGTTATCCTTTTTCTTTCATCCGAAACAACTCAACTACGAGTCCAGAGACGGAGGCTTTATTTAGATAACTCCGGAGTCGAAATTTGGCTTTATTATTATTATTATTATTGCAACATTATTATCCCCAGTCCTTTAAACAACTGCCACATCGGTATGCGAGCCGACCATGGTCCAAGAGTCTTATTTCGACCAGGAGATCCTCGACCTTTTTGAAAACTACCACATCGGTATGCGAGCCGACAATGGTCCAGTAAACTTTTATCAGTCTCAGATTTATTATTATTATTATTATTACCTCCACCCTTTAAATGACTGCCACATCGGTATACGAGCTGACCATGGTCCAGTGGTCTTATTTCGGCTTCGGTTTATTAGATTATTATTATTTAGCCAAATTTCAAGTCATGTGGTCTTTTAACTACCTAGACAACGGTAGCGAGCCGTCAGGGAATTCGGGTAGCTATTTCCTCACAACATGGACAAAACCTCGATGTGGATCGTAATTCACCAGGAAGGAATCTCTACGAAGGGATTTAAACTAAGAATCGCAAAAACCAAAGTAACTTTATTTATTTAACAATTATATAACGTTTATTAAGCTGGTGGGAGCAAAAAGCCACAATTAACCTCTATGAGCTCTAAAGAGATCCAACTACTCCACGCTTAGCATCTAACTTATATTTAACTCTATCATTTTTCATTCTTTGCAAAATTTTAAAGTTAAGCAAATGCTTAGTCTCGAAAGTAGGGGAAAACGCTTGATTAAGTGCATAAACTCGGTCAAATCAAAAGATACCTAGTTCTACGGGCTACGTTGTACATTGATCAAAAATACGGATTGTTACACTAACAACAACTAAGATTTTTTTAAGCAAAAAATTAGGGAAAAACTAAGGTCAAAACGGGGTTGCAAGGGAAACAGCAGGCACATGTATGATCACATTTCGATAGAAATCCCCCCCACACTTAGAATGGAACATTGGCCTCAATGTTTAAAAATATTGAGTTTTACCCCCACACTTATGAACGAAAAAGGCAAATGCAAAAAAATTCCAAGTGTGAAAGAGGAAACAAATATATATAAGATCAGGATTGAGGATTCCAAAATAAGCAGAAGATCGAAGACCGGGGATTGGAGGATTGAAAACAAGCACGGGTCTTCACAATCTTAAGGAATCCTGCAAGCAAAAACGGCACCACAAACCATAGAAAGAAGCACACCCCCACACTAGGGCTATATAATCACACACTTATTTATTAAGAAAATAGAAAGAAGAACAGACACGGGTTGCCTCCCGAGAAGCGCTTGTTTATTAACGAGTCGCTAGCTTAACTCGCCCCCGAATTTAGTTGTCCTTGGGGAGAAAACTGACCGAAGATTCGGTCATCAAAGAAATTTCACTTAAAATATGACATTTATCGATCATGAAATTATTAATCAGTAGATGTGGAGATTTTCTCGTGAAAGAGAAAATTCCATCAATAATGAGAATTCCGGGGTCGAAAACTTTTCTTCATTTCCGGAAGGAAATGATAGAAAAGTTTTGATCTCAGAAGGATCAGTCAAGAGAAGAGATTCACTGACGAATGAGATAGTAGAAAAATCATCCAGTGGAAGAATATAAAATCTCTGAGATTGGACTCCTTTGATAATGAATATTCCGGGATTGAAAACTTTGCCTTTATTTCCGGTAGGAAATGAGACTAAAAGATCGATCTTAGAAATTCTTCAGAAAAAGTGGAGTCACAATCGGATAGATACAGAGGAAAATCATTAAGCTCATTAATTGTAAGTTCCTTGGTTGAATCTTTAGATATATTTTCTTCACAAAGTATAGTCAACTCTCCTTGATCGGCCTTTAGATCAAAGTAAAAATGATCATACTCCGGTGGAGATATGATGTGAGCGAGTTCATCGGCGAACTCCTCATGCTGAGAATCACTCCTATCGACAGGAGGAAGCGGATCAATCAGAAGATCAAAATGAAACGATTCATACTCAGGAGGAGAAAGATCAGAATGAGAAGTGGTACTGCCACTACTCTTCTCTCCGTTATCAAAGCAAAATGCTTCATAATCAGGTGAAGAATCATTAAATGAGAAAGAAGGGTGTCGGTCTCTTCCAAGAGAGAGTCACTATCCCCGAAGAGAGTAGGAAGTGCGGAGAGAGACTCGAGCACAGAATCAGAAAAGGGAGTGAGATTGGCACTCAAAGAATGAATTGGACCAAATATATTATATATTATATATTATTACAGAATCAATTTTATTGCAATGCCACGTTAGTTTGAGTGGCATATTCTGAACAAAGTTGTTTTTGTGATTTTATTTTTCAATTGTCGAAAAAACCTTAGGGACATACTCCTTCCGTCCCAATTTACTTGTCCATGTTTGACATTTTTTGAGTATTTCTTTATCAACTTTGACCTTAAATAATTTTATTTGTGTTATTTAGTATATGATGCAAAATATATGAATGAATTGAGTTTTAAATATATATTTCATTGGTATAATCTTCATCAAGTCTTATATAACACAATTTTTTTTATTTAAGGTCAAAGTTGATAAGGAAAGACCCACAAAGTCAAACAGGAACAAATAAATTAGGAAGATGGAGTAGTAATTTGCAATTTAAAAAAAAAATGATAGTTTGTGAAAATAAAATAAGAAAAATAAAAGAAAGACGGCGTGAAAGAGAGTTGTCCTCCTCCACCGGCGGTTAAGAAGATCAATAAAAAAAAAATAGAAAGAAGAAGAAGATCAAGTGAAAATGGCAACAGATGGATTAGTTCCGATAACAAGGGCTTTTCTTTCTTCTTATTACGATAAATACCCATTCCCACCCATCTCTGATGACGTCACTCGTCTTTCCAATCATCTTTACAACTTGTCCACTTTTTCTTCTAAATCTTCTTCTTCTTCTTCTCCTCCTTCTCAAGGTTAGTTTTTTATTGTTGTATGTTATTTGTTTTAAAGATAGTTGTGTCTTAACACTAGCTAGCTTTTGCACGACTTCATTTGACCAGCTACAACCCTAATTATCTATCTATTTCTAACATACCAACCACTGACTTCCACATTTTATTGTATTTTATCTGACTAGTATGTATGTAAAGATGGACGCTTGGTCAATTCTAGCTCAATACGACACCTCTCTAGGATTTGGTTTAACTTGTTATCATTTATCAGCAAGGACTATTGGCCGAAAAGACATCTATTGACCATATTTCTAGCCAAATTGTAAATGTCCAAGTTTTATCGTTTCACAATAACTGGTAATAAATGATCCAGATCTGCTAATCCACATTGATGATATCTTAAACGTTAGTCATGATTTCCAAATTTGATTTTTTTTATTTGAATGAATTGTGGGGACTCTTTGTTACTTTATGAGTTGACGGGTGTTATAAGGACCCTATTTCGTAAAAGGCATGTGTTTGACATGTTGCTTGAGCATGGAACACATTAATAGATAGTTAATTCTTGTATTGATGCCGGATGTCTTGAGTTGTATCCTTTTGATAGTGGAATTCTTAGTGTTCACGAGATTAGTTAGGTAATTAAGGTATTAAATTGACGAGGAATGTAATTCTTAATAGGCGCATGAGGAGCTAATTCATGTTCCCTTCTAGGACTAGCCATGAACGCGTTGCTCTACCAATCTTGAGTTTCTAATATGTGATCAATGAATACTTTTCTTAATGTAAACCGTGTCGTACTCATGTTGCAACTCATATTGATGCAAGGCAACTTGTGAATACGAGGATGATATGACTTGGACAACTTCTGACTTTCTGAGTTAACATGTGTATGATGTTTTTTATTTGGTTTATAATGGAGATTTATTGTGATAGTATTTGTTATTTATTGAGCTTCCCTTATGAACACTTAACTGATAATTATGAAATTAATCTAGTAAAAAAAGGTGGAGGATTGGTGATTGGTAGGTAGTTTTTTTTTGGTAACCATGGTTTCCGACTTTTTGGCCTACTAATCCACGGGGTTTGAACCCACCGCCACACAGACTCAAACCAGGTAAATCCCTCCCTTTTCAGGAGGCTGGCGTGGCCACTTCAAGGTTGTTTGCACCTAGCAGGAATTGAACTTGAGACCTCACACATTTTAGAGTGATAGCCACAAACCCTTTTGCCACTAGGCCACCCTTAGCTCAAAAGGAAAGTTCTTTATGAACACTTAATTGAAAATTTTGGGCATTGATACATATGTCCTAACTCGATTGTTAGATCTATTAGATAATTACACTATTTATATATAGAGTAATGTTTTGATCATTGCTGAAATTTCGCCAGTTGTCCCTATTTATACATTATTGGGTATTGCCTTTCGGAGTATACATGCTTTAATATACTCGTTATTTTCATAGTTGTTTTCAGAGGCGTAGAAAACTAGCAGGGATATAAAGAGAACAAAGTAAAGTTTGAAGGTTTAGTTTTTAAGATTGCCGCTACAATTATGCTATTCTACAAACAGGATTCACTTTGTACCTTTTTTAAACACTTCTCGAGAACCATTCTTCCGGAGGCATAAGGAACATCTAGATATTGGCACCCGTCAAATAAAATTTGCCAATACAAGCACGTCTTATATGATTTACCCAAAACTTGAAATGAAATTTACGTATCTTTGTTAAAATTTGCATTTCTTGTAGGAGACACCAATAGTTGATATGAAAACACCTACAAGGTAGACAGCAAGTAGGGTTTTCTCCATTTATATTATTATGGTTATGGCATATGTGATATGCCTCATGCGCAAACTTATTTTTCAGGTTGCGGTATTCATTACTATTACCACTTTTTATTAATGTTGCACCCTCTCATAATTAAGTTCTATATAGCTTTTGCTAAATAATAGAAGAAATTCGTCAATTGTTTGGTTTCCTTTTTAATGTATCAATCTTACCCCTTTAGGACATTGGTCTTTTGTCTTTCTGTAGGCTTAAAATCTATTATAACACGATCCTGATACGGGGGATCAAACCCTTTAGTCTCACTGAGATTAAGTTAAATGAACTTGCACAATTCCTTCTTGGGATTATGTTGCTCATTAATTACTAAACTAGAGGTATTTCATCTTGTAACTTTTTAGGTCTGAGTAGCCTTGTCTAGGTAAACCGAATAAACTGTAAGATAAAGTAGACAACACATTAATATTACTACCCTCCCACAAATTGGAGCATTAACATCGTATATACCCATGTTGTCACCTGTCACATTCCCTAAGATGTTTATACCCAAGTTAATATTCAATTCGTAAGATGAATTTCAGACTTGCTAGACGCTCATTCATTGAACTTTTGTATAAAGAACTTTACAACTGTCGTCTGATTTGTATTGTCATGTGTGCGAACTATGTTTTCTACATAGAGCACCAAGATTGCCCTCTTTGCCATTTGACATGAACACTGAGTAATCATATCTCATATGTAATTAAGTCATTTAAAGGTCTTCAAACTGTTTGAACTTCAGATTACCAAACTTGTGAGGACTGATTCACGCCGTAGGTCATCTTTGCTAGCAATGTTATTCTACATACGCACCTCTTGACATTGTTTATTGATGAAACACTGAATGGCCCTGTGTACTTCAAGTCATCTCATAGGTCTTTAAAGTGAAAGGAACGGAGGAAAATCATATTTGATGAGCCTAATTTAGATCTAGAGTCCATCCTTGGGCTCTCTTTTATAGGCCCAACACTAAATCAATTGATTATAACTTATTCTAGGTCCTTGTTTCAATTATCTGTATGATTGTGGCGCCCACACTTGACATGTTACAAAATCTTGGTATATTCATCACCATGAAATACCCAAAATCCAGACCATCTGTAAAGTTGTCACAAAAAACTTGCAACCGATTAAAACTTATCGCCAAACACCTAAACCATATTGTTGACGCCGCCACATCACTTGGGAAAATATTATTTTTAGCTGAATATTTGTCAAATGGGGTTGAACGGATTACCCGATTTGTATGTATAGGCATACAACCTGCTAAATCCTTTTATTAAAAAAGATTAGAGTATTAGACTAGTATTGAAATATCTCCAATCAGTATAAAATAAATGACTTGGAGAATTTGTATAAAGACAAACTAACAAAGTTGCACAGAAAATGTTCCGATTCTCCAATCAGTGTAAAATAAATTACTTGGAGGCTTTGTTTAAAGACAAAGGTGCACAGGGTAAGTTCTGATTCGCCCCCGTCTTTTTCAACATGGGCAAAATTTTTAGCTGTATTGACCATTACTCCCCATTTTCCTTTATTTACTATATTGAAAACATAACTTTGCAGTTTATTTACTATGTTGAAAACATAGCTTTGCAATGCCAATTTCAGTGTCATGGCCCAAGTTGTAGTGTTAGCTTTATATGATGCATTTCTGTGATTGAAAGGGATTGTCTGATAGCTAATATGTTTGGTTAGCAATTTACCATTTATATATAGTAACAAACTTATTATTTGATATGTTTTAGGGGAAAGATTATTGCTACAAGAAGCGGAATCTGAACCACCACACAAAATGGACGAGAACATGTGGAAGAACCGGGAGCACATTGAAGAAATCATTTTCTTGCTTGAAAGCTCTCATTGGCCGAAATCTGTAAGATGCGAACATCTCTTAAATCCTATTTCACTCATTAGTTGTTATCCTTTTGGATAATATCACCTTGCATTGTCAATTTCTACAGATTTAATTTCAGTTACTGATTAGTATGTTTTTTCTAGCTATATTGAGTTGGATGCAAGAATTGCATATTGTAGAAGGATGCAGGATATGTTAAAAATTTATGCAATCTGTTCGGAACATTTCGGTTTTAGCGGTCAAAACATATATCATCTTTTCGCACCCGCATTTGTTAGCATCCTACAATATTTTGAAATAAAAACTAACTTTTTTACATTGTTGCTATTGGCAGCTTCAGAAACAGTCCACACCTGAAGATATTGAGCTTGCTCGAGTTCTTAGACAGCTAAGAGAAAAGTTTGAGGTCATATTAAAGCTGGTGGAATCCTTCCAAACCAAAAATTCTAGCAACATTTTCAGTACAGGTTAGTTTGAGGATCATAAATATAAATATGGTTTATATTCAATGAGACTTGTAGTCTGATGATAGACAACTACTATGTCAAGTTACTCGAGTTTCATTATTGTATCTTGGGTCACTGTGGCCTGCAAAAATTTCATTGAATATAAAAATTCTATTCTCTATGACTTTGGTATACCAAATCCCCCTCAATGATTAAAGATTTAGGATGACACAACTTCTTATTTTATCTTATATAATGATGATGATAATGTTTGTGGACGCATATGCAGTTATGACATACATGCCACAAGATTTCCGAGGTACACTAATTAGACAACAAAGAGAGAGGTCAGAGAGAAATAAGCAAGCTGAAGTTGATGCTTTGGTAAACTCTGGTGGAAGCATACGTGATCGGTATGCTTTGCTTTGGAAGCAACAAATGGAAAGGTAATAACATACATTGTTCTTGATTGCTAGCCCCAAGGTTTAAAGATCTTATTTTGTCACTTCCCTTTAAGTCAATCGGTTGATATAAATTCTATGGCATCGGCTAGGCTGAAAGTAGAGATTGATAAAATGGGCGGTGAGGGTGATGGGTCAACATGGGTAATTTTTGTACTGGCTGTGATGGGTCGGGTTGTCTCGAAATACCGTCTAAGAAAATAAAATTCTCTAAAATCTGTTTGAGTAAAATTGGGTTATGTATAAAAATATGTAACTTTGGCAACTTACGACCCGTTTGATTTTTTGCCAACTTCTATTTTTTTACATGTTTGACCTGTCAGAGATAAAATATAACCAATATACCTCTTGTGTCCAGGAGAAGACAGTTATCTCAGCTTGGTTCTGCAACAGGTGTATACAAGACTCTTGTTAAATATTTAGTGGGAGTGCCACAGGTATACCATTATTTATTTGAAGGACATATCTTTGTATAAATCTTTGTTTCTAGTTAGTTGCCGCTCTTTTGAATGTAAGATCTATGTTCCTTTACATGTTGCAGGTCTTACTGGATTTTATTCGACAGATAAATGATGATCATGGGTATTTTTCTTTTTCTCATGAGTGTAATAACCATTCACATTTGACTGATTCCAAAAAGTTGGCAACTTGGACTCGTTTATTTATGAATGAGTCGGCTGAGTTATGTTTTTATCTCTTAACTGGTCAAGTGGGTAAAATAAAGAATTCGCCTTTGAAGTAAACTAGTCAAATGAGCTGAAAGTTTAGTTTCATTTCATAAGACCTTGTATATCAGTTTATTCATAAAATTAGATTCTAACTGAACAACATAATTTTTTATGTTTAGCACTCTAATTATGACTTAGGATTAAATGAGAAGAAAACTTAAAATGAGAAGGATGAGAAATAAATATAATCAAACATTTGAGAAGCACCAACTTGAATTAGATGCATATAATCAAACATTTTTAGAAGCATCCCTAGTCTTTTAGATGCATCTTAATATATTTTCTAGCTCAAAATTAGATGCATATACATATATTAGATGCGTTTCTTCAAGTTAGGCGAATCCTATGTATTTTTCGTCCTCCGCCCGTCAAATGTGTTGCTAGTATCATTTTCACTTCAAAATCATTTTCAAAACTAATTAGGATGCATCAAATAACTAAAGATGCATCTAATTCAAGTTCATGCATCTCAAATGTATGGTTATAGTTATTTCTCATCCTTCTCGTTTTAAGTTTTCTTCTCACTGGTATCCCTACTCGAATTATATGAAAATAGTTATAGGACAAATTTTTTTTTTCAAAAAACCTGACCTGTAAGAAAGTTGTGCGTTCCTAAGCTACCAAATGTATCTGGGTTTTCTTGCTTGGCCTGTAATAAAGGACGAAAAGGGATCAACTGACTTTTCATTGCCTATACAGGCCCATGGAGGAACAACGACAGCGATATGGTCCACCTCTGTATGCCCTGACAAAATTGGTGCTTAATATTCGCCTTTTTCTTTCATTGTCTTGGTGGCACTATGAAGATCTCAAATTGTGAGTGTTGAATGATTTTCTTAGTTTTTTATTGTTTGTTTCTGGTGGAAGCAATGCGGTTGATTTTCTAAGACATAGCAGTGATTTGTTTTTTATTTATTTTATTGGATGCTTTTGATAATCTCCATTGAGTAGGCAGAAGAATCAAATATCTATCTTGGAGGAAGCAGTTAAAGTCTATGTTTCTGAGCTGGAAAGATTCCTAACATTCATAGGGTACTGTTCCTTCTTGTATTTCATACCAAATGATATTAATGTGTCTATGATTCCTGCCTATTAGTTAATTGTTTAAGTTTGTGTTCTAGGAAGTGATCTAAAAATCAATTCCCTCTATACTTCCTTCTCATTGGGCTCCTTAATAATTGTGAACTTTATCATAGATCCCGATTCATTCTTGCCATTACTTACATTGTTGATACATTAACTTTCTCAGTGAGGTCTTTGCAAATTCTCCATTCTTTGTTACAGCAGAGGAAGCTGGTGCAATAGAAGGAATGTAAGCAAGATTTCGTTTTTCAGAATTCTTCATGTGATTGGCAAAATTAGCATATAAGAACCAACTTTCTATAATTGTGACGCTACTTACTATTATTCTGTACAGTAAAAATGATGGCTATAGCGAAACAACTGTTGCTGCAGGGAAAACTCATGAGGTATGTTGATAGGACCCGGATAGGTATTATGTGAAAAATGAACTGTAACTGCGTTAAAGCACAGGCATAAAGATGTTATAGAACAAGATAATAGCTTGTATTAGAGTATAAGTTAACACTCCTAGATAAGGGTTTATGTTGAAGAAGTTAAACTAGTAATTACATTATAGATTTTCTAAACAAGATTTAAACAAAACTACAAATTTTATTACTTAAAAAAATAATACCAATAAAATGGAGAAATCACCAATAACACTTGTTCACAAAATGTCACTAACTTTCAAGGTGTGACATATATTTAAAATTTGCAATGTTCTGCACTGCTTGTGTATATAATTTTTTGGAATGATAATAGTTCATCAGGATATATGCAGCAAACCAATCTGTATCAGACTTTGTGCCCCAATATAAATCAGCCGAATATAGGGTTTTTTGTATCATTCTTCGTGGATGTCTTGTTTTCCTTGATTAGCATTTTATAGGCTCAAAATCTGTTTGCTGAATTAGTCGTTGGGACATAAAATCTAATGGGGACATATTTGGCACATAAAATCTGTTCAGCGAGTATCCTTGACATAACACTCTTGCTACCCATGCGCTGATGAATATAAAGTAGGCGGCTACTATTTGTATATGGTAAGGTCAAACTTTAGAAGATCCAAGTTGGACTAGAGTTAAGCGAGGAAGATATAGAAAGGAGAAGAAAGTCAAGTCTTTGACTATTATGTTTTGTATGGCCTTTGCTTCTTTTCGTAGCTGTACCGTAAAACAAAAACTTACATACAAATTGAGGTGGCATAATTTCAAGTAAACTCCGGAGCTAGAGCCACTATAAAACCCCAACTTGCTTCTAATGAATTAAAACAATCATGTATAGTCTTGACTTTTGTCATCCTTGATGGTAATGCGTGATGGACCCAATCCATAACCTATTATTTTTTGAATTACTACGTTTAGATATAATTGGTTCTTGATTACAATTTTTTTTTTTTTTGGGGGGGGGGGGGACAGTAAACTATGTAGTAAATATTCTAATGCCCCCTCATAAGGTCAATAATTACTCTATAATAGAATTAATTACTCTATAGTGGAATATCTGTTTATAGGCGGTTTTTCTCGTTACTCTATACTACCATATAGCTCTCTCTAACTAGTGTTGTGTGCTTTCCCTCTAGATTTCATTGAAGGTTGAGTCGGTAAATTCCTACATTGCTTGGGATTTCTCTATATTGCAAGGAAAGATAAGCACGGTACTTATCTCATACCTTTATGATTATTTTAGTTCGAGAGTAAACTTACTATAGTATTTGTTGATAATAAAATTCTTTAGATCTTGCCACCTAAAACATCCTTCTTTAGCTCTTCATTTCGGGGCCATTTTTAGAAATGCGTAGATTTCCATATCGCAGTTAAGTTTATATTTCTTCCTCTAATATGATGAAGGAACAAGAATGTGCTTTATTGTTTATATGACGGAATTGCATGGTGCTGCATATATATGTGAAATAATGTTATTAGTAAATTGAACACATAGTGACATAATATTCCAAACAGAGCTTAGGACATCAAATGCATTGATGTTTTTGTGCTCGTGCTTGAATTAGGACCTTTCAAACTCTGGGTATTCACATTATCAACCACGGTCTTTTCTTCTCCTTTTCCTTATTTAGGTTTGTAAATGACTTGAATATCCCTAATCGGTTGTCTTAGAGCCTTAACAGATTTTAAAACATCCGTGATTATCTTCTTAGGGCATTGCTCGTTACAATGTCCAAAATTTTTACACGAAGCACATGTCGGCAGTTTCCACTCATACTCAACACGAATAGTGTACCCTTACCATCCAATATCGGAATCGCCGCAATTATACCAACGTAACTCAACATGAGCCAGTCAGTCTTAGCACGAGCATAACTTGACATGCCCGAAGACTCCATACACATAAAGGATGTATAGGAGGCTAACATCAAAGGTGTACCAAGTTTTGTTGCAATTAGACTCAAGCGATGAGCTGTGTACCACTGAGATAGGGACGTCATGAAACCTTACCCAAACCGGAACATGAGTCAACTCTCCCTTGTGTACATCCGAATTAGGTGTCCATGCTTTAAGAATGATAGGAATTTTTCTAATTAACCAAGGACCATTCTCCAACATCACTTTCATACCCTTAGTTGATGAGAATTTGAAAAAGAGAATACCTTTCTAGTTCATCATGATCTTAACCAAACCATATTGCTTCCAAGCATTTTTAACATAATTTGCAACCACAGGGTGAGCAACCCGTTTTCCCAGAAAGTAGCCACCAACCGTGTTTTCAAGCCTTTGATTAATTTCAAGAGCTGAGGACATAGGAATAGCAACATCAGCTCCATCAGTCGAGGGGACCTCAAGTGCATGGAAATTGACAATGTGCGGGTTAGCATCAGCAGTAAGAACCATTGCATACTCCAAACTGGTCGAACTCTTAAACGCAACCCTTTTTAAAGGTGTAGGAGTGTTACCGAGAACATCATACAGGCTCAGAAATTCTATGTTCATCACACTTAGATCAGCTTGTTTAGGCGATTCCCAAACATCTTTTCAACATTCAAATCAGTTTGCATACAAGTTGAATAAGCACTATTGACAGCGCTACACTTTTCTTTGACATCTCTCCCATTCCCAAAATCCTGCTCCATAATCACCACATACATATCAAGGATCAAAAAAGACCCTGAATCTGTCAACAAACCCCAAATCAGCAAGCAAGCAGCAACCAGAGTCAGAATCAACAAAACAATAAATTCCAATTGCCACAAGCAATCAACAAACAACAACCAAAAACGAATTAATCAATGACAATAAACAAGGGTCATTTAGGGTTCGTCAAACAGAACAGCAATGCAATACCAACAAAGGGAAAAAAATGTCTTACGAAACCCTAAAACCGAAGAGATCGGTTAGGGTTTTATAAAACAGCAATTGAGCCCCAATCACCAAAACAAGAAAAACGATCTGACAAAACCCGAACGACGGTTTTATGAAATCGATCCCACAAAAACGATTAAGAATGGTGGATAATCGATCCCACAAACAGTATTAGGATTAGATCTAAACGTTTAGAACAGTTAATGATTGATCAACAGCAATCGAGCCCCAATCACCAAAACAAGAAAAACGATCTGACAAAACCCGAACGACGGTTTTATGAAATCGATCCCACAAAAACGATTAAGAATGGTGGATAATCGATCCCACAAACAGTATTAGGATTAGATCTAAACGTTTAGAACAGTTAATGATTGATCAATAAACAAATTAGTGAAGAAAAGATGATGAATTTGCTTGATTATTTCTTTTCTCCAAAATCGCCAAGGTGAGAGAATTCTAGGGTTTTGCAATTCAAGAGATGTGGTATCATATGTATTCTTCGTGAGTGGCTTTAAGGTTTGATTCTCTTCCCTCGGTATTATAATATGTCTCACCATTATGATACTGGTCGTAATTGTAAGAGTAAATGGGGCAAATATATGAAATATGAAATGAATAGTAGTTTTAGTATATTTGTTTCATAATGGCCCGTGAATATGCAATAAACTGCAGAGTACTTCTTGATAATGTACATGTCTATCTTGTTACAGGACATTGGGTTTTCTGTGGAACACACTTCTTCTTCTGGACAGAAGACGGTAAGTTCATTTGTGTTGTTTTATACTTCTTTTAGTTTCTTGTCGGAACTTGTATTCACAAATGTTTGATGGTTTATCTTTTACGTATAGCCGGCATTGTTGACCTATTGATTTATGTATGGGTTGGTTGGGGTATGTTCTAGCTCTAACAGGGAAAATATGAAGAAAATAAAGTTAGCAGAAAAGGAAACGGGTCAATAGCTCTCCAGATTGCACTTTTAACAAGTAAAACCTTCCAAATAGTTTATTCAAAAAATATGATTTCCACTAAAACTTTCTAAACCAAAAGTTACCCAAGCAGTCACCTCCTGCCAACACCCACTATAAAAATAAATAAAAATTCTTACTAGCTATTGTGATATATTTCTCTTGTGGATAGATGATGATTGTATTTTTCTAGTTGTGAATTATATTTCTATGTTGTGTTTTCACAGCTTATCTTGCCCTACCGGCGGTATGAATCGGACCAAGTAAGTATTGCCTTGCTGCACGTTTTGCATCACAAATTTAAACTTATATTCTACTCACTTATGAATGTTTTTCTTCAGGGAAACTTCTGCACACTCATGGCTGGCAACTACAAACTCATATGGGACAATTCTTATTCGACATTTTTCAAAAAGGTTGGTTGATTATGTTTGAAAAATTACTTGAAATAACTAATATTTTAGAAGTCATGATTTCGACCCTATAAATGGGTCGATTCTTTTTTTATTTCAACAGTTAAAATCACAAAGTATAGTTATATAGGGAATGGTCAGATATATCGAACTTCTCAAACGGGTTTAAAGTCGCCTAAAATTTATTTCTGGATCAGAACTTGAAGTTGCAACTATCATTAACAAGATAGTTTGGACATGTCAGGAGGAGATTATAGGAGATGAGAGACAACGCCATTTAGGAGAGTGGAAGCCCTCATAGTCGACGGCTTGCGGGTAAGGGGTAGACCAAAACTTCGGTGGGAGGATATACTCAAGCTAGACCTGAAAGAGCTTCTTTTGAGCGAGGAGTCGAGGACATGACTATTGATAGGAACACGGGGAGAACTAGGATTAGGATAGATGAGTAAAGGGTCTAGGTATGTAGTTTTTCTTCTAGGCTTTCCAGGCTAATTTCATGTTATATGGTCCCACAAACAGTTTGTGAAGTATGAGGCCTAGAACCGTAGGCGGTATATAATATGTTACAATCATTGTGGTTAATCCGATTCCTAATTTGTTGCAATTATCTTTTGTGGAAAAATCTACGTATGACGATGTTCTAATCTTTGAAACAGGCCCTTAGGTACAAAGTGGATTGTATACCACCTGTTGTGGAACCAATATCCTCAACAGCATCTGAGGCAACGGAAACCGGATAAAAATGTTCTGTAACTTTATTGATTTTCTATATGTATAATTTGTTTCTTCGTTGTGCTGCTGATATGTTAGTGAGCCTTAAAGTTTGCAGCAGATGGTTGTAAAGTTGTTGACAAGGCAAAAAACATGTAACGTGAGCTTTTGTGTGAACGCCGGAGAAATGTGTAAACTTATTAATTTAATTCATCAAATGAGAACGATTACATGTGTTCCCTTATGTACGGAGTTCATTGCTACTCTTTTTTTTTTCGACGACAATTTTTTAAGCAACTTATGTCACCTATTTGAGTCAGTGTTAGTAGTTGATTATTATGAACTACAGTATCAGAGTAGATTGATCCACAAAAGGAAACATACCCTTATTAAGGAGTAGGTTGGGTTCCCAGCAGACCATCTCATTTGTGGTTCTGATGAACCCATTGCCCAAGTGGTTGGTTTGGCTAAGATGGTCTTAGATGGCTAAGACCATCTCCAGGAGTTGACAAAACTACAATATTTTAAGTGACTTGCAATAGAAATGGCAACAAAGGTCTAAATAACAATTTACACATGATTAAGAAAAGATAGAAATCAGGAACACATGAGAGGAGTGAAAAACGGCTTGAAACAAATGCGATCGAGAATGACCACGAAAGCCATCATCATTTGAGGGTCAAAACCTTGCTTAACCACAAGGCTAAACACTTCTTCACTCAGCATTATTGTACTATTACTACTCGTTCTCTTTCTCATAATTTTGGCAGCCACTTCTCCGGTAGCAATACTCCTAATCTTGCAATTACGATTCCAAAACGAACCTTCTATTCTATAATCAGGTTCGCGAGATGGTTTCCTTTCAGAGTGATTCAAGAAGACTTCGGCCTCACATGATTGTGCTTGCGTTCGCCCGAATACTAACATGGAAGAAGATGGTTTCCTCATAGAAAATATTCTTTTGTCGCTCTTTGATGATCCATTATGATTGTATTCTTCAAACGCACATCCGTTCCACTGGTTTTGAATACTGAAAATCTAATGTGACCAATGAAAAAAATCAGGATAATTATCACGTACGTACACAATAAGAAAAATATTAACAAAGAGTAATTCTAAAAAACACATGTACAGTTGTATCCCTTAGATATATATAATATAGGTAGTACGTAAAAGAGGTAGAAATTAATTACCTGTGGTTTGAGGGTTAACAGAGGTTTCCCATAACCATCCATGAGTACAAGGGGTCCAGCGTTGTTATCGGAGGAGCAAGAGAAGCCGCCATGGGTGGTATTTCGTGAGTAGTTGTCAACGCGAAAAGCCAAGCTTCCATTATGATCATACACTGTGAACCCATCGGTTCCTTGGAAACTCATGCTTGATCTTTTCCATACAGTAAGACTCGCGTGTTTAGGATCTTCTCTCTGCACACGATGATGTGATCCGCTTGAAGATGCAGGATGTATTCTAGACATCCTAGCTTATTTTTCTTCAATCCGCCCAACATCGACTAGCTAGCTAGTACTTATTCTTGTTTATGTATCTCTGGGAGATAAACTCGATGTGAACATCCTATTTCGATCTCTTATATATCGACAATGTTAACTTTTACATATAATATTCATTCTCCATACATAATTCCCAACTTCAATTAGGTTGCTTTATTGAATTATTATATAAACTAAACTAGTGGTTCATAACAAAAGAGTGTCTAATTTCAAATGCATACATTCGTTTTAACATTTGATCCTACTTGCCATAATATAGAAACATACATGCAATTCTATGTTTGGATTCCATAGTGTTAACTTAAATTTTACTAATATATAACGAATGATCTTAGCTCGCATGGCATATATCTTTACAAAGCTATAGCAAATTAACAAGGTTTCTTTTTTTTAAACACCAAGTTAGTAGTTAGTGATTCGAGCCCACAGTGACATCAAATTGACATTATGCAAGCCTTGAACCTTCGCCTTAAGGGATAAACCCCACTCATGCTTCTATTTATTTCCGCCCCTAAAGGTCTATGGTGAGACTCGAACCTAAGACCTCTCCAAGGATACCTCCCCAAGGTTACCCTTGGTGGCCAACTGAGCTAGCCCAGTTGGTTTCTTTAAAATGATCTAATACTTTAGTAAATTTATACATCAAATGTTACTTTCAAATGTCGTGTAAATCGAATGATCATCACAAACAAAAACTAAACAAAACAAACTAAGCAATAGGTTTTCTGAAAGTACAATTCCTTAGTTGACTGTTGTTATTGTTGTTACGATATTACATTTCAAATCATTGTACTTCACATAATCATCAGCCTCAGTTACCCATGAATCATGCATCACCATGAATAACGTTTTTTAAAGTTTAAAACTCGATTCTCAGAATATATTTGTTGGAAATTTAGTTCAATTGTGGGTTCAGTTCATACCGGGTAATGAGACTGGAGATACGAAGTGTACACCCATAGGTCACTGAACACCCTGACTTTGATAGTTGTAAAAGGGAATTCAGGTCGTTGATGAAGTTCAGTGAGTTCACTCACTGAATGGTATTCATCAGTCTGATGGCTTCAGCTTTGTACTCCCTGAGTAATAAGCTGAAGGATACCACCAGAGAGTAATCCATCAGAGGAAGTATCCTCAGCGAGTTAACTCATCAGTGGGTCGTTTCAGTTTGAACCTTCAGCGGGTATGCTCCTTAGTGGGCTAGCTGATGGTTCAGGACGCTGGAGGATTAACCTTACTGGAATGAATTCAACTAACTTGTAATGGTTTTGACCGATTCAAGTGTCAGGTTTGACTGCATTTAATGATCACGATTAATATGGTCATTTAACCACTAATTCCTAAAATCATGAAGGCTAATTATGGAAGAGATTTTATCTCCTATAATCTCTCATAATTCCATGGACTAGGGTTTTGAGTATATCCCCTATAAATAGAGGATCATAACTGCATGAGATATAACACAGAAAACCTAAACACTTAGAAATGAATGGGTTCTTGATTTGTGCCTAAAACAAGAACTCCACTTGGTTTTATCCCAAGGAGGTATTCGTGTAACCCAAGCATAGGGTCGAATAATCTTATTTGGAAAGTGATTACACGACTTCAAGTGATATCCGATAACCATCTTTGGTAATTAGCTAGGCTATTGACTATCTTCACCCTGTTCCGGGAACTCATAACAACCAATAATCAAAGAAGATTATTTTGTGATAATTAATGGCTGCTGCTATGAAACACATGGCTTTAAGCTTTGCCAAGCTTGACAAGTTTGAAGGGATGAACTTTCGAAGATGGCAAAAGAAGATGCATTTTTTGCTTTCCAGCATGAGTGTGGTGTAAGTGCTGACTACTCCTATTCCTAAAGATGGTGGTGATGATGCAACCGTGGAACAAATCAGGAAAAGGGCCAAGTGGGACAATGATGACTATGTCTGCAGAGATTTAATCCTCAATGGTATGTCTGATTCTTTATTTGATATTTACCAGAATGTTGAATCTTCTAAAGAACTGTGGGAATCCTTGGAGGCCAAATATATGGCTGAGGATGCATCAAGTAAGAAGTTCCTTGTTAGTAATTTCACAAATTACAAAATGACTGATTCAAGACCAGTCGAGGAACAATACTGATGAGGTGTCATTTTATACACTTTTTCGGGGTCGTTTAACCTCCTAAATCGTGCATTTATGCCCAAAATAGGTACTTAATCGTTCCTTTTTAGGTATTCAGCATTTGGAAGGCATTTGGAGGAAATACACGTGACCTGGGCTCATTTAGAGAAGAAACAGACAAGACTACGAACATACACCAACATCTCTCAAGAATTTCTACTTAGAAGCTGGAGACGGCGTCACAGATTACACGTGACGCCGTCACAACTCATCTCATGATGGCGTCAAAATGCACGACACAGCCCATTATTTAGAATATTCTATTCATGATGGCGTCATGATTAAAACGTGACGCCGTCACAACAATTTTCCTATATATACAAATCCGTTTTTAAGGTTTTAAGTGTGTAACTTTAGAGTAAAAAAAGGGACGAACCCTAGTTCGTTTAGCAGCTGTAGAGATAATTTTAGGGCCTCAAAACCCTATTGTATTTCCTTCAATTCATGTTTTAATCAAGTAAGACTATCTTAATCATTCAATATGTCTTGTTGTGTGATTCTTATCTGTTTTTGCTTTATCTTTAACGTGCTTGGTTAAACCTTCTATTGTATTTATTTATGATTGTATGAAACCTAGGATGTAGATCTTAGTGATGTTGCTTCTTGTGATGAATATGCATGTTAGGTCTTCAAAAATCAGCTTTTGTCTGTATGGATGTTGATATGTCTAGGAACACATGATTGTGTAGAAAGGATACCATCGGGTAACAGTCTTGTTATCCCAAAAGCTTAATCCATTTTCACAACATAAGCTATACCAATAAGCAAAATAAAGATAGAAACGAGATAAGGAAAATGAAGATTATAGAGAGATATATAAGAGGTGGATGATTACCACACAACACACAAAATTATGATATGGTATCCAAACAACCCTCTCCCATGTGAGGAGAGGGTCTATTTATACCCTTGAGCCATGGTGGCTTATGGGCTTTCTACTTGGGCGGGGAGTTGCTTTTCTTGGGGTGGTTGATTTGAGCCCGCAACAAGGACAATGTTTAGATTACAATCCAAGCCCGTTGCAAACCCGTTAGCCTTCTTACATACAAGGACAATTACGAATAATAAGACGATAACATTCTTGTTCGACCTTATATAAAATTAAGGCTAATATCTCCCCAGCTATAGTTTGAGGTCTCTTTCTTCAAACTCCTCCGTAACTACCGATGACGTTGAAGGATATGGACTTTTGACGTTTATGCTTTGCCTTGTTTTGGTCTTGTCTTGTTTGTATTGAGCCTATTGATCATTCATGCTTTGTGATCTTGATCTTGAGCCTTTATCTTTTGACTTTGAGTTCTTGAGATCGTTATCTTGCATCATCTCCTTGACTTGAATCATCTTGATTTGAAGTTTCTTTGAATCAAAAAATTAAAATAAAAACTTTTTGTGCTCTTGACCAACATGCTCATACTTGTTTCATTCTTGTTTGACATATGTGATTATAAGTCTAACAATCTCCCCTATTGATGATTCTTTATTTGACTTTGAGGCTCTTTGATGGTGGGGAAGATTAGAATCAACTATTTTGACTTCGAAAGCTTGAGTATGAGCATGTGGTTTATGAATCCGACTTCGCTGGAATGAGGCTGCAACACCGTCGTCTAAACCTGAAATAAGACAGTTAGCAATAAAAGATGAATATGGCTTTGTCATTCATCTTGAGTTCGGTTTGCATAACCTCCCGGTTTCCCGTTTTATAGGAATAAATACTATAACCTGTGATCAGGTGATTCCAAAGAATTTCTCCTTGACAGGGTTTCCAGCTCAAAGCGTAGGATCTTCTAACACAGATGTATTAGATTCACCATGCTTGCTAGTTCTCATTACCGGAACGTCTCAAAGCAGACAACACGGTAAGAGTGAATCAGATAGTTACTATCTTTCTGATTAAGTCGTCAATTCATTTACTGGACCAAAATTGATATCCAGTTATCACAAGCTTGATTCATATAGAATCTTGCAAGTCACCTACCAAGAGCTTGTTTGATGTTGGCTCAAGCAGGATTTCCATCTTCACTGTGAATACTTAAGTATCACTCGGATGTTCTGGCAAGATCTTCAAGGATAATGCGTAGGACTCTTTGTTACAACTTATGAACTTTATGGTGTTCAACAAGTTTTGTGTATTTTGACATTGTGTCATAATGTGATTTATCCTTTGAATCTTTCTGGCTCTAGGACTCGTTTTGTGCACTTTTGTTTAGTAATCGGAGGCTGGAGCAGTCTGCCACCTATTCAATATCAACAATCTCGGAGTGAGATGTCAATAGATAACGTGTGTATCTCCGTGACAAATGAGACAAGTTTCTTTTGAGAGAAACCCGAATGGCTGGGAAGGGTTGTGCATTGCATCACTGGGTCTATGACGACTTTCTTCAATATCAACAATCATCATTGTGATTTTGATAGATTATGTATTGACCCGGTTTCTGCCTAAGTTGTGTGGAGGGCTTCTTTCTTTTCACCCTTTATCCATACATTTCTTTTTCATTCTTCAACCCCTTCAATGCTTACCAAGACGTCATTACTAACACCTTGTTGTGATTATTCCAGTGTTAGCTCAATCTTAGTCGGCATTTTTCCCTTTTACTCATTCATCTCCAATCATACCTAAGGACTGCTATTTCTAACTATGGAGTGTCCTTGGGTAGATCCCTCCGGTTCTGGTTGGATCGTAGGACTTATACCTAACCTAACCACCTTATGACTTCAGAATCGTCATGAATTAAATAGGGTTGTTTTTGGGTATGAGACGAACCATTAAAAAACATTTTCTGACTTTGTTATTTTCAAATACTCCCCCTACACATGTGATCCCGAGATTCGAAATTGTTTTTGCACATGAAGGGAAAGAGTTTTTGCACTTGGAGTCTTAAATAGCAATTTTTTCTATATCATATTTTTAATCACATTTTCTCACTTATTTAAAAATAAAACACTTAGTATTTGAAATACCAATTGATTAAATTTAAATGAAAAATTCCTTGGGTGAGATAAAAAATTATACCATGATATTTGCTATGAAATTCAGATTCAAAAGATCCCCTTCAACAGTATATGTGGGATACCATATTTATTAAAACTTGACATTGGAATGAAAATTGATATGACACCACAAACTGTTGAAGAGGATAGTGAGATGCCTTAGTGAACAAATGTATATGAATAATTGACTATTATAAGTTTCAGATTTTTTTTCACAAAATGTGTTTGGATTGATAAAATTGACATTTATGAGATGTATCCCACACATTAAAAGGCTTTGTTTTAAAAAGCTCCCCCTCAGAAATTGATTCACATAAAATGACATTCTACGTACTGCATTCTTGAATATTAATGAGGAAGGGATTGTTTGAAAACACACAATTTTAACAAATACCACTTTTTATGGAAAAATCCACAAATTATATTGTAGACAATTTTGGACATTGAAAGTTCTTTTTTGTGTTCAACGATTTTAAAAACAGATAGAGACTTCTCTTGTATTTTAGTGTAGTAAAGCGCACTGGAAGCGTACACTCCATGTTTCTTTCGAGACCGAGTTTGCACAGAAATGTACATTAAGTCATAGAGAAAAATTTAGAAATGACATGTTTTGAAAGCATTTGAAACTCTTGCTCGAACTTCATTTACACGACCGTGTCGATGTTAATCAACATTTCTAGGTACGTAAATGTTATCGATTCCAAGAGACATGTCGAGAAGATTCTTTTTGGTATTTTTGAAATTTTTTGATTTTGTATTTTGTTTTTCTAGGTTTTATATTTTTCTATTTTCTTTTTGTTGGTTTTATATTTTTGTATTTTCTTTTTCAAAAATATTTTTCAAATCAAAATAAAGAGAGAAAAAAAAATATTTACAATACGAAGTTTCCATTAGCAGTGACAGTTGAGATATAGAGGTGGGAAAAAAAAAAAAGTGGATGAAGTTGAATCAGGTTGTTGTTGACGTTTATTTGATGCATCAGTAGTAGTGACAGCGGAAGACTTTAAAACAACTTGATTTTCTCCATTGAAATATTCGTCGAACAAAGGATTCCCTCCGATTAAACAAATCCAAGCTCATTTGCGTTTGTTACTGACTCTGCTGCTTGTATGAAATTTTCTGAATTTGTGGAGGGGGACTTAAAATGTCTTGTTCAAGTACCGTTTTTGAACATTGTGGAACCGGGGTAAGGTCAGAACTGACGTGATCTGACGCCATTTGAGGCAATTCGTCAAAGTTAACATGAATTGTTTCAACTATCATTCTTGTTCTCTTGTTAAATACCCTGTAAGCCTTTGACTGAGTAGAATACCCAACAAAAATACATGCATCACCTTTTTCCTTCATTTTATCAAGATTTTCACCATCTCTAACGATGTAGCAAAGAGAACCAAAGATGTGAAAGAACTTGACTGACGGTTTCCGGGCATTGATGATATGATGGGTAAGGGTTTTCTCATGGCGAGGAATTACGAGTGAAAGGTTTTGAGTAAAACATGCTGTTGCAATTGCTTCAGCCCAGAAGAATAAAGGAACTTTAGCGACGCTTAGCGTTGTTCGAGCAGCCTCAACAAGAGTATGGTTCTGTCTTTCGATAACGCCGTTTTGTTCAGGTGTTCGAGCAGTTGACATTTCGTGTCTGATTCCCTCTTTTGCAAAGAATGCATGAAGAGTTTTATTAAGAAATTCCGTGCCTTTGTCAGTTCGAACTGTTGTAACTTGAGCATGAAGTCCTCTTTGGACAAGTGTGAGGAAATCAATGAGAACTCCAGGTGTAACATCTTTAGACCTCAAGACTCAAGAAGTGAGTACCAAGTGTATATCGGGAGTAGTCATCAACAATTACGAGAACATATTTCTTTCCATTAATGCTTTCTACCCGCATTGGACCACATAAGTCCATGTGTAGAAGTTGTAACCGTCTTTTTGAGCTCGGGGTAGTCTTAGTGTGAAAAGACTTTCTTTTTGCTTTCCCCAGCTCACAAGAAGAACACAGATGATCTTTGACGAATTTCAGCTTTGGAAGGCCATTCACAATATTATTCTTTGAAAGCAAGTTGATGGTGTCGAAGTTTAAATGAGATAGACGACGATGCCATAACCATGCTTGAGACGATGTTGCTTTAGCCATTAAGCAAATTGGATTGGGAGTTGTTGAGTCTTGCAGAGAAATGGAATACAAATCTGTGCCACGAGAACCTGTGAGAAGATCATTTCCCTTCAAATCACGGATATAACATGTAGACTTCCGAAAAGCAACTTCCAAATCCGCATCACAGAATTGACCAACGGAGAATAAATTATGATTAAGCCCTTCGACGTAATAAACCCGTTTGATAGTAATCGTTCCTTGAACCAGATCTCCATAACCAAGAATTGGTGCAATTTGATCATTTCCAAACTTCACCGTTCCTAGAAATTTCTCCACAAAATTAGTTAGAAGTTTGAGATTTCCGGTCATGTGCTTTGAGCACCCAGAGTCGACGATGAATAGAATGATCTCTACGAGCTGCAAAAGAATTAGAAGACAATGGAGTATTGGACACAGTGGAACACCTAGGAGTCTTATGTTCCAAAATATTAGCAGTTCTAGATGCATTTCCTAGAGGCATACTAACGTTTGGGTTAACATTTCCTTTTTGAGACTTAGGTTTCCAATTATATCCGGGTGGAGTATACTTAGGATACCACCAACTGCATGTCTTACTAACTTGCTCATATAACTTCCTAGTTATGTTTCTAGATTTCTTGATAGTGGAGTCTGTTGCAACGGTTTTCTTACTGGATGTTGCAACAGATTGGTTCACATTATGCTTGGGTTCTCTAGTACTAACAGGCACAACCATTGGTTGTCTAGTCCTAGAATTTACGCCATTGATATAATGTAGAACACACAAATCATGATTGTCATTTAGCACACATTTTCCATAAGTAACACAGACAAAGTTAACATTTGAGGTCTTAGCATTCAAACTGTCATTACACGCAGTTACAAACGTTTTATTATTTGAAAACTTAAAATTCCTACGGTGGTATTCTACTTCTTGCTTCTTCCCTTGACTATTGTTAGGCATGACTCTATCTTCCAGTTGATTTCTCTTAAGCTGTGGTATGCTAACACTAGTAGTGGGGATTACTCCTGTAGAGAAAGACACATGCTTGTTAGTTTTCCTAATGTCTTGAGGCAACCTTTGTGTTCTAGTTTGATTAGGCTTTGTGTTCACTTTATACATTCTTGGAGCACTTACATTTGTGTTGTTGAAAATTGGCAACACATTCTAAGGCAAAATCTGTGCAGTGACTGGTTTTGAAAAATCATAGGACACATTTTATATGTTAACTGGCTTTGACTTTGAGAAATCTTTCTTTGCAAGAGAATCTAAAAAATTGCTGGTTTACCCAAAATTGATTGTCTTTGACTTTTAAAAGTATTCGGTTGTTGAATAACCGATGATTTTTCAAACTTAGTTTCCACAAATTTTCCTTTCATCTTTGCTATGAGTTTCTTCAACTCACTTATTGCAATTCCTTTGTCTTGTAATTGTGCTTTCAAGTCTTGGATTTCAACATATTGTTCACGTTCTTTCAGAAATACGTTTGACTGATTCACTTTGAAAGATTTGTCATTTTTTATCTTTTCTTTGCACTATTGTAAATCAAGTTCAAGATTAATCGCATGTTTCTAAAGTGCTTCAAAACTCTTTGACATTGTTATACTTTTTGAAAGCTCTTTTCAAGACGTTCACATTTTTCCAACTTAAATGAATGGTTTGTAATTCGAATTCATCATTTCTTTAGGTTCGGCCAAGAGGGAGTGATTTTGATTTCCTGTGGTGTTTTCTTTGATTATTGCTTTGCTTCGGAATAAGGTACAGATATTCTGACCTTATCGTTAAGGTTTCTCATGACATATTCCTCTCTATCTTTGATTACTTATGTGATTTGCTACATTTGCTCTGAGCCTTTTATCTTGGCTTTCTTATATGATCTGTTATTATGTTCCATTTGAACCCTGCTATGCTACCTTTGATATTTGAACCTTTGGCATTGAACCTTTGCTATGATCCCTTTTGAAATGAACTTTGATATGACTTGCTTTGAACCTCAGTTGAGACCCAAGCCACTATTTGTTTCCTAGCCATGAAGGTAACATGGCGTGTCATTGATGCACCTTTGGCATGACTCATGTGTGGGTGAGTGATTTCTCACACCGTCCCCCATTTGATATTATATGCGCATTATGAAGATTATTATTTGTTTAAGGGGCGTATGGATGCATCCTAGATTTGTTTTGTATTCGATGGATTATGACATTATGATATTTGGATATTTGGTGACTGATGTTTGGGTGCAATCCTGTCTTTTACATTTGGAGCTCGCTACTCCATGGTTACTTTGTTATGATTTGTTTGGGCTGGTATATTGGACTTGATTCGATTTTCTGGTTCATCTTTACCTTACACTATGAATTGACTTCTGATTTGTCTTACCTTATATTTGTATTCCTTTGATCATGTCTTGTGATATCCTTTGCACCTTATATCGTATCCTTTGATTTTCCGTTATCTTTTGCGTTCGATTATATATATCTGTTCACTGGGCTTTGTAAGCTCAGCCGCACTTTCTTTTCCTGCGGCAGGTATCTAAGCTAGGAGCTGGGGTTGCTTTCGGGATATGAGTGCTGAGTGTGGACTTACCCTAGAGATCTTAGTTTTGATATATGATTTGTTTCTTTTCAAGACATTCGTTATTTACGATTATTTCGTTTGGATATGTCTGTCCTTTGAGAACTTATGTACCTTAAGTCATGTTGACTTATTTCCTTTGGTTATTTATTAAGACTTCCGCTGTTTATGCTTGTGTTATGATTATGTATGCTTTTGATGTCACACCATATTTGTAATACTTCTACCCTTTTGGGTCGGGGCGTTACAATGTTGCTTTAGCCATATGCAAATTGGATTAGGATGTTGTTGGAGTTTACAGGAAATGGAATATAAATATGTGCCACGAGAACCTGTGAGAAGATCATTTCCATTTAAATCACGGATACAACATGTAGACTTCTAAAAAGCAACTTCCAAATCCGCATCACAGAATTGACCCAACGAGAATAATTTATGATTAACCCTTCGAGTAATCAAATCCGTTTGATTGGTAATAGTTCTCTTCTCTCTGAACCAGATCTCCCATAACCAGAATTGTGCAATTTGACTCATTTCCAAACTTTCACTGTTCTAGAAATTTCTCACAATAGTTAGAAGTTTGAGATTTCCGGTTATGTGCTTGAGCACCCTGAGTCGACGATGAATAGATGATTCTCTACGAGTGCAAAAGGAATTTAGAAGACAATGGAGTATTGGACACAGTGGAACACCTAGGAGTTCTTATGTTCTAAACTATTAGCAGTTCTAGATGGAGTTCCTAGAGGCATACTACGTTTGGTTAACATTCCTATTTGAGACTTAGGTTTCCAATTGTATCCGGGTGGTGTATACTTAGGATACCACCAACTGCATGTCTTACTAACTTGCTCATAAATCTTCCTAGTTGTGTTTCTAAATTTCTTGACAGTGGAGTCTGTTGCAACGGTTTTCTTACTAGATGTTGCAACAGATTGGTTCACATTCTGCTTGGGTTCTCTAGTATTAATAGGCACATCCATGGCTGTCTGTACTATAATTAACGCCATTGATATAAATGTACTACACACAATCATGATTTTCATTCAGCACACATTTTCCACCAAGGTAACACAAACATAGTTTTAAATTCAAGGTCTACATTCAATGTCATTACACGCATTACAGACGTTTTATTATTGAAAACTTAAATTCCTACGGTGGTCTTCATCTTCTTTGCTTATTCCATTGACTATTGTCTAGACATGACTCTATCTTCCAGATGATTGCCTCTTAAGCTGTGATCTGTTACATAGTATTGGGAATTACTCTGTAGGAGAAAGACACAGTTTGTTAGGTTTCCTTATGTCTGATGCCAACTGAGGTCGTGTTCTAGTTTGATTGGTTTTGTGTGCACTTTATACATTCCTGGTGCGTCAATTTGTGTTCTGACAATTGGCAACATATTCTGAGGAAAAAATCTGTGCAGTGATTGGTTTTGAATAATCAGTAGGAAACATAAATTTGTTTGGTAGACTGTCTTTGACTTTGAGAAAATCTTTCTTTGCAAGAGAATCTGAAAAATAGCTGGTTTACCTAAAATGGATTGTCTTTGACTTTTAAAAGCATTCGGTTGTCGAATAACGATGATTTTTCAAACTTAGTTTCCATAGATTTTCACTTTCCCCATCGTTTTTATGGTTTCTTCAACTCTATCTTATTGCATTCCTTTGTCTTGTAATTGAGTTTTTCAAGTCTTGAATTTCAAAATTACTGTTCACGTTCTTTCAGAATACGGTTTTTGGGGGGGGGGGGGACTGAATTTTTCTTTTTGGGGGGAAAGTTTTGTCATTTTTTATCTTTTCTTTACACTGTTGTAAATCAAGTTCAAGATTAATCGCATGTTTCTGAAGTGCTTCAAAACTCTTTGACATTGTTCTACTTTTTGAAAGCTCTTTTTCAAGATGTTCACATTTTTCCCAGGTTTCTAAGTAATCACATTGCAAATTAGTAACTTCATCCAAATCAGTGTACACTCCAAGTATTGCATTCATGTGATCAGCATAGTAATATTCCCTTGAAAGTCGGTCGATTTCATTCAAAAACTGTGTTTCTTGAGTTTCCAGTTGAGATTTGAGAGTGTCTACTTCATTTCAGAGAATTAAAGTATCTCAAATCAGCAACCATTTCCTCGTTCAAACACAAGTGAAATTTTTCTAAGTCCGCATTGATTCTCCTAATTTGGGGGCAAAAATTTCCTTCGATTGTGTTTTGAATGAAAGGATCTATGTTACCAAAATATGTTCTTTTAGCGATTGTTTGTTTGCAACGTTCCACTCCATCAAAAATCGTGTCAACACTCTTTTTAATCTTGAAAAGTTCTTTAGAGCTTTTACACTTTTGATCCCAAGGAATGGATTCATCCATTCGTTTTTCTAACAAAGTTGTTTGTTTACGAAAAGACTCTTTGGAAAATTCATTATTAGAAGATGTATGACTCATCTTTGACGGTTTTGGAAAATAGTGTTGTTCAGCCGACTTTTCCCGTTGTGGAACGAACAAATCATAAAGATTATTCAACTGGTCATAATCAAACGGTCTGATTAAATCGCTTAATTTTGATCGACGTTCTTTGTCAAGACGAATCGTTTCGTCAGATTCAGGGGCTAACATTAACGCAAGATTATCATTATAGCAACCTATATCATACAGACGAGGATTCGCTCTTTGAGCTTTCTTGAGGAACTCAGGTTTTGCAAAACTCGTTTTACAATTATGATTAAGCATATTCATTGTTTGAACAGATTGGCCGGTTTTATATACAATATCATTCAAAACCTTGACTTTGTTTTCTAAAGCAATGACTTTATCAAGTTCTTTGTCTTCACGAGTTTTGTAAAGCTTAATCTGAGCCTCTTTTGCTTGTGACATTATGGAGATGGTTTCTTGATGTGCACAAAGCTCCTTTTCATATCGAAATCGTTTGATTTAAATTCATTTATATTGTTGAGTATAAGCATTAGATGATTTTTCAAATCGATTTGGTTATGACATTAAATCCCCTTTACTTTTGCACAATCAATTTCCACTTTGACGCATAATTCACATCCTGTATACTTATCAATTTCCGCTTGAACTTCTTAAGGGCTTTAAACAATCAAACTGATTAGTCTTGGACAGTTCATTGTTTGCGTTATTTTGAAATGTTATTTTGATGATTCTAAACTTTTAATTTTAGTTTTGAAATCCTCAATTTCACCATTTCAATATATTAACTAACTCCGTTGTTTGATGCTTTCCAAAAATTTAATTGTTTTGCTGTCATCAATTTCACATTTTAGTTTATGAATTAAAGAAGCAAGCAAATCACGTTCTTGATCAAGATTATCAGTTTCATCCTGGTCATCCTGAGCTCTATCATAACATATATCCGATGAATCAATAGTGATATTGGAGTCACCTTGATCCTTCAGATATATGTCATTACTAGGTTCAAGTTGCTCAGGATGTGCATTTTCCATGGCAAACACATTATAGTTTTCATTTATTGTTTTTACCTTGTATGGCCCATTGGCTCATCATCAAAGATTGGCCAGAATTGTCAACGATGGGGGTGAGCTAACCTCTTAAGTTGTGCTTTACATATAATGTGCTTCCAATTCTTAGATCAACCGACTCATCATCCAATATCCTCCTTCCAATCAGCTGATCTGAATTCAACTGAACCCCAACTTTCCTCTTGTTTACACAATAACAATTTTTCCTTGTGTAAGCTGCATCCTGTTACTCGTTTCGGTTTCTGACAATTCCCTTGAAACATGTCCCATATTCCTTGCATTGTAACACTGAATCCCAAGACTTTGCACTACCGGAGACCTACATTTTCGCCTAGCCCAGCAATATTAATTGCCCTCTGATGGATCATACCCAGTTTCCTCTGTTAATTCCTTTAGAGAATTTTCTTTGATTTAGCCTCAACTGTGATTTTGATGAAGTATCGAGAGGTTGTTGTTTTGGTAGGTTTGAAGATTTTCTTGAACGAGATAGAAATTAAAGCCATGAGTTTTGACATCTCCTTTCTCTTTTGACATTTCATCATCCACATTAATCCGTAGCAGGTTCTGGATCATAAAGTAGGAGCAGAAGAGTAACAAATGCCTTTTCCTCTGTTTCTGAGACTGTTGTGATCTGGTTGAGGAATATTGAGTGTTTAGAGTAGGAATGGTTTGAGTATGTAAACTGGTTGTTGTTGAGCAAACAATGCAAGTGGATTAGCATTACTGCTATTCTTTCAACAGCTCGGTATCTTATGACTTCATACTGTGTGTTGCTTCAGAATGTCATAAAGCTTGTGATATGAGACAGTCTTCACTCATGACTCTGCTTAACAAGTTTCACAAACTTTGCTATTCTGGTTGTATTTGAAGTAAGAACAGGACATTGACCTGATGATAGTAACATATCACTGATTTCGGACAAGCTCATTCATCATCTTATAAAACCGTGAGTAATACGATTCAAGTGATTCACCATCTCGTGACGTGAATTTTCCAAACTCCCAATATAAATTGGTTTCCAAAGATCTTGAACATTAATTGGATTCACCTTGTTTTCAACCATTCAAATGCCTTTTCACATAGTCACATGCCATTCGGACACGAAGCATCAACTGTGGAGTAGATATCGTTATCTATCCCTGTCAGAATGATCTGAACAGCTTCAGCTTCAGCATTCATTTGATCTCGTATGTCTTGTGAAACATTCTTATAGTTCTCCATATACCTCTCTGTGGTTGTTTCAGAACTACCTTCAGCAACTGGAACTGTTTTCTCAGCCCATTGATATATGTATGGTGGATTTTGGAGACCTGATAGTTGATGAGTTCACGTGTTAGGTTTGGTGTCAAAGTATCTCTTTAGATCTGGACTTCCACTGAACGTAATTACCCGGTGCAAACATTGGTGGACGATCTTTGTCTACCCGCTTCCATGATAGCATTAAGAAAGAGCATATCGATGAATGAGTTTGCAAATAGTGTAATAGAATTTGACATTTTGATGTTGTGAATGGATATCGAATCTTAAGTAGGTAAAGTGATTGTTGTTGTGGATTGAAATCAATTAACATTCACGGGATTTTACAAATCTTTGATTAAAACCGAGAAAAGAATCGTATCTTTCGCGGGATTTTACAAAATCAAGAAGAAATCGTAAAACAAAAATTAATTGATGTTGAAATCGTTGTTGTCGTCAAAGAACGTGAGCTTTTGTTGGCGAAAAATAAGCTTAAAACTATAGTCGGTGCACAAACGATAGAACTTGAGTACTAGACGGTTGAATATATCTTAAAGGACTAAATGGTGAAAGATTGATATGACGATGAGAGGATTAATAACAAAGTTAGGACAAAATGGTAAATGAGTCAGAAGTCATGGACTAAACGTTTGTACTTTCGAAATTAGTTTATAAAATTATATTTTTCGCCTCCATGCATATCATCTCGTCATTTCACGAAAAAGATATAAAGACGTTTTTGTTGTATATTGATCTCGCGGAGTGATACGATAACGTCGGTGAAAACCTAATATACCATATGAATCGAAACGCGACACGAAATACAACGGTAACCATTATAAGTTCCGTAGATGACCGACACTCTAAACCGAAAAACCGAAAAACACGTGAACGAGTACTACGTTCGTCTCAAACAAAATACTCGTTCGGTCCCCTTGAAGGATAAGCTCGTCGATCCTTGAATGAGTAAACTCGTTCGGTCCTTGATGATTTTACGCTCGTTCGGTCCTTTAAATTTTCCACTCGTTCGGTCCTTTAAATTTTTGCTCGTTCGATCCTTGATAAAAATCACTCGTTCGATCCTTTAAGGGTTTCTACTCGTTCGATGTCACTAGTTCGATGCTACTCGTTCGATGGTCACTAGTTCGATGGTTACTAGCTCGATGCTCACTAGTTCGATCCAATCTTGAATGTTACTCGTTCGATCTTTCTAAACAGTTGCTTGTCCTTGTTGTTAAAGAGACGTGATACAGTAAAGAAAACAAAAAGAACAGAAACATTAGAAAAAGAAAAAACGTGAGAACGAGGACTAAAAAAACATGAATCAGTGCAAAAAATAAACTATTAACTAGTAAAGAAAAAAATAAACGTATGAAAAAAAATAAACGTACGAAAATGGTAACAAAAACAGTAGGAAAAGAAAAAAAAACAAGGCACAACAAGACCACTAAACCCACCCCGTGGCGATTGATACCAAATGTTATCCCAAAAGATTTAATCCATTTCACAACATAAGCTACACCAAATAAGCAAAATAGTAGAAAAGAGAAGAGAGAAAAGTTGGAAGATTTATTAGAGAGAAAACTAGAGGTGGAAGATTACACACACACACAAATTATGAAATGGTAACCAACACCCTCTCCATGTGTGGAGAGGGATCTATTTATACCCTTGAGCTGAGTGGCTATTGGACTTTCATAACTTGGGCCGGTGCTTGGATTTCTTGGCTTTGAGACCGCAACACGGACAAAATAGATTAAAACCAAGCCCGTTGAACCCGTCTAGCCTATTACAATACAAGACCAATTACGACTAATAAGACCGATAACATTCTTGTTCGACTTATATAAAATTAAGGCTAACACTCACATGCACTAAGTTTTCAAGAAGTTAGATTTTTGGTATATTCTTGTGATTTTCGAGTATAAAGGAGTGTTCAAGGGTGTTAGATTATTGATTTAAAGGCTTGGTTTGGTTGGAAAAGGTCTTGGTTTTGGTCTTGTATGCTTGTCTGATTTTCAAACCAAAGGGGAAACCGAATCCAACACTTTGAGTGTTGTTGTGAGTCTTCTAGCTATGTTTTGATGTTGTTAAATTGTTCATATTATGTATATTATAGTTGTTGCTAGATGATTCAAGTGCAAAATTGATTTGAAAATATTTTGAGTATGAGCATGTGTTTGATAGTTTTGGTACATGTTTTTAGGCTAGTTAAAAATGTGGAATATTATGAGTTTTGATAAAAATGTAATTTGGTATGACTTTGGGTTGAGCAAGTTTGACCAGAAAACTAAGTTTGATTGTGGTGTGTCGAGAAATTTTTGAAATCTATTTTAGGCTTTTGATAATGATAAAGGATGTTCTAAGGTCCGTTTTGATATAAGGTGAGCCTTGTAACTCCTAAAAACGAACGTTTTACGGCCGAGTCAAGTTTGAGTATTTTTGGGGTAAAAAGTCAACTACGAAGTTTAACTTTTGAAAGTCAAACTTGCGTAAACTTTTGAATAAAGTCTATAATAAGCAAAGGGTTCGTAATGTTAGTTAATTGATAACGAAATGTGAAGTTCGGAATATATTATCCTTACTTTCGGCAAACTTCTAAAATAGAAACCTATAGTGGAAAACGTTATGTTATTGTTAAGTGCATCAAAGTGAATTGTTTTGCGTCGCACTTGGAGATTTTAGTATATGTGTAACACCCCCAAAAATGTGTCGCAGCGGAAATATATCCGGGGGCGTTACTTCATAATACAATAGCACAAGATACAAGAAACGACACTAAATATTGTCGTTGGAAAACAATCTCGTTGATTTCTGAAATCAAAAAAATAGTTTTCCCCATAATAGCATCACAATGAAAAGCTTGAAAGCGACACAACGAGATTTGATCATTTGTAGAAATCCAATTATGAAATCTTGTCAATTTAGACTCCAATGCACATCAGATAGTCCAAGCATCTAATTCACCTGAGAAAACATGCTTAAAAGTGTCAACATTAAAGTTGGTGAGTTCATAGAGTTTTGTAAGTATAAATGTAATTGTTGGAATCCAAAGATTTATAAACATGTAATGATAATTCAATCCATATAGAGTAAACTCCAAAAGTGTAAAGAAAAGAGTAAATGTAGAACCAAAAGAGTTTAGTGTTTATTGCTTCGCCGCAATATAATGAAAAGTGTTCAGAAATTAGTAATGTTCAATAAGTAGTATGGACAGTGAGATCGTTGATTTTCCAAAATGTATGGGTCTACTATAACAAATACAGTACCACATAAATAATATCTACGTGCACAAAGCCTCATGACACTGAAGCTCGTCATAAGATGATTTCAATTTAATGCACTAAAATGTGCCCGGTAGATGTTCAAACCCGTAACATCCAAATTGTTCTAGACATGTATGCATTCGTGTTACAGTACCGTCGAAACCCGAACCAGGGATACAATCCCAAATTAGATCTATTTATACACTCGCGCTTCCTCAACCGGTCCTCCGGTCAAGAATTTAATAGTTCATGATAATGGGCAATGGTGGGTTTAGTTACTTAGGCACATGTAAACAGGAGATGATAACCGAAAACACTTGTGTCCAATAAAAATTAACCATTGTATTCGTAAATAGCTTTGAGTACTTAAATCCATAAGTAGAAAAGAGTGTGATACAAATCAAGTAATTGAGTTTGTAATGAGTATGTAAACAATTTCCTAAACGAGTATGCAAATGAGTATGTGACAAAGTATGAAACCAAGTTTGTAATCAACCCTGTAATTGTGTTTGTAATAAATTGCAAAATCAAGTATGTAAACCAAGTGTGTAGAATAATATGTAAAAGATATTGTAAACGAACACGTAAACAAGTTGTATCGAGCATGTATTCTCCCTCGAGATTTGTAGAGTAAATGTAAAACAAGTGAAAGAGGGGCTATAAACTCACATCGATGTTGTAGAACGATTGGCGGGAATGCGCATATAAGCGCCAAACAAAACGGAAACTAGAACAGCTCGGCCAAGAAGTTGCGGTTTATCTTAACGGCTAGGAACCACTAGCCTAAGATAATGTACTTGGGTTTTCCGATGAATGAGTACACCAACGCGACACGTTGATAAAAAAATTTTAGATTTAAAGTTGTAATAGTTTGGTGGTTGGTTAAATAAATAAATCAAAAAGCATATATAATTCATAGGATGAATCATATAGCAGAGTATGTAATATATCCCGTATATATTGTATATGAAAAATAAGCAATTATATAATTAATATGGTGAATTATATAATAAGACAAACAATCAAAAGAATAATTTGAAATATAAAATACTTCGCAAATTTTATTTAAGAAACGTGAGTAAATGATTAAACAAAATAATTCGACACGTTTTAGAAAATCACCACTTAAATAAATAAAAGTTCTTAGCATAAAAGTAAACGTACGTTTTAAAGTTATAAATCATGTACACTATGTTTTTAAAGCTTTTACAAAGGTTATGATGTTAATTTCTAGTTGAAAATTATAAAATATAAAATAATATTTTATAATCTAGTATATTGTTTCCTTGACGGTTTGCTAAAATAGTTATCCCATTTGAAAAGTATAGTTTTCCGTTTGTTTATCCGGTTATTGAAATATTACAAATTAACAATCTTAAAATTTATATAACTTAATCCTTTTTCAATCTATCCGTGTTGCAATTTACTCGTGTGATCACTATATATAATTAGGCGAGACTAAATAATATGACACATTTATTTAACCATTAACCACCATTTAATCCGGTTTTATATTTATAAAATCTTATGATATATTTATTAATTGATTTATATAAATCAAAACACACCCTAAAGGTTGTTTCTGCTCACCCAAACACGCCCTATGATTTGTGTTGCAACCCAAACACACCTCTTAAGGTTATAATAATCGCAAAAGTAAAGATAATAAATAAAGTATTTATTTAACCAATTCCACCATTTAGATCCGGTTTTAATATTTATAAAATCTTAATAATTTTATTAATCGATTTATATAAATCACTCGCAACCTATGTTGTTAAAACTAGATTCAAACACCCCTTATGGCATTCTTATTAAACCAAACGCGCCCACAGCTGTACCAAACGCACCAAAAAAACTTTACAGCAGCCCAAACGCCCCTTTTTGTTGTATTTCAGCCTAACCGAACGACCCTTACGGCTGCTAACTACAACCAACGCATCCTTTCGGCCCTACATTAAACCCAGCGCATCGTTGGTGCTATAACGACACCAAACGCACCCTATTCGCGTAAATCACAAACCAAACTCACTACCCTCGGCTGCTATAACCTAAACCAAACGCACCCGAATCACGGAACCACCAACCCAACGCACCCCACTTGGTGCCTGCGAAACCACAAGCAGCCTAGCTGCCAACCCGCAACCAAACGTACCCTTTCTTGTCGTCAATAACCCGAAACAAACACCACATGCTGGTGGTTAACAAAACCATATGTACCCATCCCCCCGGCTGTCCCGAAACTCAAAACAACCATACCCCTTTGTGTTACATTTAAAACCAACGCACCCTTGCTCGCTGAAAACCAAACCGGACCACTTTGTGGTGCTTATGAGAAACCAGCCGCACCATTTTGCAAATAAAAAAAATAAAACAACGCACCCTTGCTGGTGCAACTAAACGAACGCACCCCTTTAGTTTCTATACACAGCCGCACGCACCCCCTTTTTTTTTGCATTTGTTATATATGTGGTGGCGGGATGGGGGTGGTGTTGTGACGATGAGGAGGTGGTAGCAGCGGCGGCGTGGACTGGTGGTGGTGGTCGTGGTGAAAAAGGCGGTGGAGGCGCGTGGTATAGTGGATCGGTTAGATCCGGTGAAGAGGAGTATCTTTGGTGTTGGCCGGAAAACTAGCCGAAAAATTATTCCGGCGGCCGAAGGTGGTGGCCGGCAAATGGCCGGACATGGGAGGAGGGAGAGAGAGAGACTAAGGGGAGTGTGTGTTTATGTTTTATGGAAATGAATAAAAATGTTATAAGTTTTATTTATATATAAAACTTTTAATATGAAATGAAAGTATATAATAGTTAGGGGTAAATTTTGTAAATATTTCACAGGGACCTCAACATGTAACGCATAGTTTTAAACTTTTTCAATTTAATTGTTAGTTTTATTTAATAGACATCGTAAGTCATCAGACACTCTACCACTAACAGCCGTTAAGTCCTTCAAGCGTAAACTTTTATTGCGCCCTATAGTCCTACAGATATAGCATAGACAACCATTAAGCATTTACTTGGATTTCCACATCTTACACGTGTTGTCCATTGTTCCTGTGTTTTAATCAACCTTAATCATTTTAAGATTGAAGGTGTAAGTAACCGTTCATCCTTTTATCTCAACACGTTAACAAGAGTTTCAATACGTCGAATTACAACAACGATTATCTACAACAATTATCAATCATCATCAACGGTTTCTTTCTTGATTTTAGTAAAATTCCGTAAAAGATTATTCTTTTTGTCGGTTTAAAATCCATAGATATGTAAAATCTCATAAAGTATAGTATTTCTTTCCACACAATCCACAACTAACAATCACGTAAATCACTTAAGACCTTAAATTTCATTTCCACACATAGAATTTATCATGAATCTATTGAAATTCGAATATCACAAGAGAGAGAGTTGCATCGTTGCAACAAATGCCAGACAAAGCAAAAAAAAGTTGCATCTGACACTTTCGACTACTTCATTCATTTCTCTAGTTTCCACCCATTCATACAACCACCCCCACTCATTCACATAAATCACTGTAACAACACCTGTTCTTGAACGGGAAATTGAGACCCTCTTTGAACACATGTTACAGCACTTTTACAGGCTCAATGTTACTTAACTGGAACGACCCTAGAAAAGCAACCTCTAAGGCACACAAGAAGAGCCACCAATCTCAATCAACAGCACACCTGAATACACCCGCGATCCGCTTTTTAGAGCACTCAAAGACACAGTTTTCCACGCTACTCCATCAATTTCCCAACACCCCACCCACCTCCACCTCCCGCCCCCTTATTCTCTTGATGATGGTCCAACATGATACATAAGTCCTGTCCCTTACTAGCATAACCACTACGATCCCCCACACCGAGGTTCGACATTCTGATCCCCACATTCACAGACATCTACCCACCCCCACTCGCGAAACGTTAAGAAGCTGCCCCTTCGGATATATAACAAAACTTATATGAATATGTAGAACCATCGTGTGAACTAAAAGACTAACCCTGCCGCACCCAACGAGAGTAAAGGTCATGCATCGGGTAACCGCATTGCATGTGATTCGCCGCGGTTTGTTATATGCAAGCTCGGGACCAGAAGCCCAAAAAAACGCATGATACCCCCCAACGCACAGCGCAGAATCCGGAACTCTCTAATCTAATCCCCCCCCATGCACACGCCACATTGTTGACACATTTCAAACCCGGTAAATACTATAAGAAGAGCCCAATGGCTGAGTGTACAAATGACTGCTCACACATAATGTACTTCTATAACAATAAAATTTGTGTCATCTGAACCCATTTTATGACACACAACTGTTAAAAAAGTGATCAGAAATACCACTCTTGATTTCAAACAAATATGTGTCATAGGGGAGGAGAGATTGACCAGAATGCTGAAAAATATCAAGTTTCATGTCCTTTACTTGACCCATCATTTGATAACATGACAACGAATTTTCAAAACCAATCTCTCGATCTGCAAAAAATTGTCTCTCAACAAGACTTACACAACTTCAAAAAAGATTTTTTAAGAATGGAACACACGTGTTACATGAACTTAGAAAACACAATCAAGCTTTAAAAGACCGTGCAAACATGGTCAAATTTTGAATGAAACAAGTAATGAAGCCAAAATTAAAAAGGAAATTGATGTTTTGGAAATAATAAACATTGAACTGGAAAACAGTATGGCTAAATTACTTGCAAAGAATGAGAAGTTAGATAAGGAAAATGAGCATTTAAAACAGACTTACAAAGAACATTATGATTATATCAAAAAGAACGAATTCAGATGAAAGATCATAATGACTCACTGATTGCTCAATTAAAAAGTAAGACTTTGAAATGCGATTTAAAGGCTCGAATTCAGGAAAAGGTTTTTGCGAATGCAACATTAAAAACGAATTAAGAAAGTTAAAAGGAACTAGTGTGGATACTAAGTTTGCAAAACCATCAATCTTAGGGAAACCGGTTTTACAACCACACATAAACCAATCAGTGGTTAGACAACCGAATGCGTTTAAATCTGAACGACCTAACTTTTCAAAACTACGGGTTGCCTCCCAAGTTAATGTGAATAACATTTTGTCAAAACCAGTCACTCCTCATTATTTTCCTAAAGTTCAAGAATATGTGCTTGCAAAACCTATGTGATTGTACCTGGCTTATCTAGGAATAGTAAAAAAGAATCTTATGGTTCAAATGATATGGCTCATAATCACTATCTAGAAGCAGCAAAGAAAAAGACACAAGACAAAAATACAAATCTTAAACCTAGTGTGATGCATACTACTAGCCTTCAAAACACTACTAATGGTAGCAAACCAAAACCTAGGAGCAACAATCAAACATTTAAGAGTTTGCATGTACCTAAGAGTAGTTGTGGTATGTCAAATAGTGTGCCGCTAGTAGATCACTCTAGGAATTCTAGCTCATTTTCGGACTCCAAACACTTTATTTGCTCGGCTTGTCAGAAATGTGTCTTTAATGCTAATCATGATGATTGTATAACAAAATTCCTGAAAGAGGTGAATTCTCGAGCTAAGGTTCAATCCCCTAAGTCTAGAAACAACATTAAACCCGTAAAAAGGATATCTAATGTAAACAAACTTGTAAGATGGATCTATAAAGGATATAGGTTTTCTCACAATAAATCTTCCGTTGGGCATGAGAAACCAAAGACTCATATATCTTGTCTTACATGGAAACCAAAGGGTAGAAATTTCAAGACTGCTAGTCTTAGGTGGATACCTACTGGTAAGATGTTCACCGATTGCACAACCAAAGTTGACAGTAAACCCCCAAATGGTCCAAATGAAGATATAACCAACTTAATGAATGCGATCAAACTCTTAATGTCAGTGCAGGTACTCTTAACCTAAGTGCAGGTACATCTTTCAATCCCAAAAAGGAAAGACTCAGAGTTTGGTTACTAAAAGGACTAATATCTCATAAACTAGGGGTTCAAGGAATTCAAATATGATGTACATATTCTATGGTTTCTGCAGACAACACTTTAGGCCCCGCTCCTCAAAGAAAAGAAAGGTGTACGCTTTAGTGCGCTTTATCTTTAAAAGAAGAGAAATCTTCTTATTTACGAGCAGTCTTATCAACAACTTCTATATGTTCTCATGCTCGTTCAGTCAACAAGTAGATCAACGTACATTAGCTTGTATTTTAATTCACTTGTTCATCAAAAATGGCAACAACATATTCAATTTTTGAGGGGGAGAAAAGTAAATAAAATAAGATCAATACAGTTTAACTCGGATAAGATCTTTTCAATATAAGTGTGCTCCCATCCTTAAATGGTCATATGATCAACGGCTCATGTGCACATCCGTACAGGACCTGAGCCTACTTTGTTGATGCCTGGGCCGATTAGTTTAGGGCTCGTACCACTACCGGTCCCTGCAACTCCTTTTGTACCACCTACTAACAAAGAGTTAGAGATTTTATTCCAGCCGATGTTTGATGACTACTTCGTATCTCCAAGTGTTGAAAGACCGGTTTCTTCTGCTCCTACAGTTCAAGATCTAGTTATTTTAGCCGGTACACCTTTGTCTACAACAATTGATCAAGATGCACCTTCCACGAGTCATTCACCGTCATCCTCGGACATACAACCTCCATTCTCACATCAAGGTGTTGGAGCTGGACCTACTATTGAAGACAACCCTTTTGCTCAAGCTGACACCGATCCCTTTGAAAACATATTTGCTCCAGAACTGAGTTCTGCTGAGTCATCATCAGGGGATGTTAGTGCAGCTGAATCCAATCAAGTAACTCAACCTTATGAACATCTTGGAAAATGGTCAAAGGATCACCCTATAGAGAATATCATTGGTAATCCTTCTCATCTGGTATCTACCCGTCAACAATTAGCTACTGATGCCTTGTGGTGCCTTTATAATTCCGTACTGTCAAAAGTCGAACCTAAAAATTTCAAGAATGTAGTGAATGAAGATTGCTGGTTTGAAGCTATGCAAGAAGAAATTCACCAATTTGATCGACTTCAAGTGTGGGAATAAGTACCTCGACCCGCCTGTGTAATGATAATTGCTCTCAAGTGGATTTACAAAGACAAACTTGATGAAGAAATTCCATTCAATAATGACACGAGTCTTTAAATAACAGTTCGAGCAGAAGTAAAACTTTTTAAAACATGACTTCATGGCTTGCAGTTATTTCAGACTGCAGCCCGCTTTTCAATCTGAGGAAAGCATGTCGTCAAAAAGACAGTTGTTCCTGACAATGGGTAATTAATTATTCTAGGCAATGGATACTTCATATACCATGTCATCATAGGGTTATGCATTACTTGCTCATTAATATAATTATATAGAAATTGGCCCCAGATTGTCCTAATAAGGTACGTGTCCATGCATTTATTTGTCAAAAATAAAAGAAATCTTAATTTTTATTGGACGATCTTTATATTCAACATAACACCTTATCAAGATTTCTTCTGGATAACAAGTTCTCTAAAGGTGTCGTCGATCCTACCTTATACACCAGGAAAATAGGCAAACATATCCTTATCGTTCAAATTTACGTAGATGATATTATATTTGCCTCGACTGATCCAAATGACTGTGACAAACTTTCCAAAGAGATGAGCTCTAAGTTTCAGATGTCAATGATGGGCCAAATGTCATTTTTCTTAGGGTTACAAGTTTCTCAAAGTCCCGAAGGCATCTTCATTAATCAATCTAAATATGCTTAATAAATTTTAATAAAATATAGAATGGATAAATCTAACCATGTAGATACACCCATGGTGGATTGATTAAAACTGGATGAGGACCCCTTAGGGATTCCGGTTGACCAGACTAGATATCGTGGTATGATCGGCTCCTAATGTACCTCACTCTCAGTCGACCTGACATTGTCTTTGCCATATGCATGTGTGTTAGGTATCAGGCTAAGCCTACCAAAAAGCACCTTGAGGCAACTAAATGGGTATTTTGGTAACTTCGGGGAACCATTAACTGGGGTCTCTAGTTTTTGAAGGATATCGTTATGGCACTAACGGCCTATGTAGACGCGGATCATGCATGTTGTCAGGATACTCGCAGAAGTACGTCAGGAAGTGCACAGTTTCTTGAGGATAAGTTAGTCAGGTGGGCATCGAAGAAGCAGAAAAGCACTGCTATCTTAACTACAGAGGCTGAATACATTGCCATGTCCGGATGCTGTGCTCGGATACTTTGGATAAGATCACAGCTAAAGGACTACGGCTTTGCCTTCAATAAGATACCCCTGTATTGTGATAACCGCAGTGCTATTGCTCTCTGCTACAACAATGTCCATCACTCTCGATCCAAGCACATTTACATACGTCACCATTTCATAAGAGAGTAAGTCGAGAAGTGCGTGGTTGAACTTTACTTTGTGACGACGGATTATCATCTTACGGACATATGCACTAAAGCCTTACCGAGAGAGCGGTTCGAATTTATACTCATGCGACTTGGTATGAAGAGTATGACTCCGAAAACTCTTAAACGTGTTCAAGATGGAGATTGAGAGTAAAGGATTGTCTTCGTGTATCCTATGTACATTTGTATATAATCATCAAACGAAAAACAAAATAGAAAAATATAAAACCTACAAAAACCATTAAAAAATTAAATAAATAAATAAATAAAAATTAAAAATACAAAAATAGTTTTTCAAGACATGTCTTCTGAAAATCGATAACATTTACGGTCCTAGAAATGTCATTCAATAATGACACGGGTCTTTAAATGAAGTTCGAGCAGAAGTTCAAATTGTTTTAAAACGTGTCTTCATGGTTTGCAGTTATTTCAGACTGCAACCCGCTTTTCAGACTGAGGAAAGCATGTCGTCAAAAGAACAGCTGTTCCTGACAACGGATAATTAATTTTTCCCGGGCATGGATTATTTCATATCCATGCATCATGGGTTATGAATACTTTGTACATAACCTTGGACTGTTTACAATAAGTGTACGTTTCAGTGCATTTACTTGTCAAAATAAGAGAAATCTTATTTTTATTGGTAAAAAGTTGTCTTCACAATGAATCAGTGTTTTCAGTAATCACAAAAAGATTTTCAAAGACATTCGACCACTCAAACAATGACAACAGCTCTTTAAATAGAAAACATGTCATTATCTGAAGGGGAGAAAGCGTCATTAAATAATCTTTTAAAACGGTCTTTCAAAATAAGTCACGGAATAAACGGATAAAGTTTTTGATAATGACGGATAACAATTTAATGGGGAGTTAATTTATATTAACTACAAGGGCTTTAGATGTCATTTTCTTAAAACTTTATGGACTTATTTGCAATTTAAGACTTAGTGAATTCAGGCTTTAAACTACATTCGATCAATATTGCCAACACTTCATAGTATTAAAAGACTTAGGAATGTTTGGAAATAATCACATAGTTTTAAAAGCCTTGATATTGATTCTCACGAGATAGTTTTAAGCTTAGTAATTCTTCGAACACGATCTCAAGTATAGGTGCGTAAAAGGTTTTGCTGATTCCGAGGTATCGAAACCAGCAAGGGGGAAGGAGTAGTTACACTAGAACGTACAACAAGTACACATGATAGAGTCCATAGCCTTTTTTCAATTTAGGCCATTCTGGGAAGACAAATGTCATAACCGCAGAAAAAATCAGTGTTTTAACTTGTTACTTTTGGGTGCACTATTTCATCCACCATGGGGGAAGAGATATCTTGTTATTTTTAGTATGTATCATTTGAGATACCAATGGGAAGTGTTGTCAGAAGATTTATTCTAGCGTGAGGAGATTGGTTACTGATTTAATTAATGCTTCCTTTAACAGTCAATCACTTAGCTTATTTTTAAAAGGAGTAGAAATATTTGATAAAAGAGGTACACATATGTATGATGATTCCTTTAGATAGTCAGTATCCGGGAGGAATAAATGTCTACATCCGAGACTTAGTTGACTTAGGTATTATCATTTCGGCTATTTAGAAGGTATAATTGTGAATACGGGACTTAATTGACTTTGGTGTTACGATTTTGAATTAATTGTGTACTTCGAATATTTGGGCGTTATACATCAAGTCTTATTAATACGGCTTGCAAGAAATCTTTGAATCTACTCGAGAAAGGATTGTTGGTTCGGGGGAAGCTAAGACAACTTCCAAAAGGAGATTATGGAGACGGACTACAGATTGCTGACATGGACAGAATGACATTGTCATTTTCGGTTTGAACATTTTCAGGTCCTGTCTCATACATAATCTTGAGAATACATTATTATGTAGTGTATCTTTAGGTGTTAAGTGTCAATGTATAAATTTTTCATGAGTTTTTTCGTTAAACTTAAAATCCTTCAAAATTATTATACCCGACACTCACACATACCCTCATAGTTTGAGGGGGAGCATTAATATGTTCCCTAATCGGCTTGTGAATAATCAAAACATTTTCTCCTAGTTTTTTAACATATTTAAATAATTTGATATCCAAAATATTAAGGGGTTTAAAATTTTTGATAAGGAGAGAAAATGTGATTTGATGGACTCATGTATGTACTCTATCCTCCATGTGCTAAACATTTTCGTATATCGATGCACATGTTGAAGGGGGGCGAATCTGTAAAGCCAAAACAATCGAGGTACAAAAAGCTTTGATATTTATATCACAAGTACCTTGATTGAGTTTTTCAAATGGTTTTATGGCAAGGAGAACAGTACCAAAAGACCGACAATGAATTTAATTTTATCAGAGTTATAAGGTTGGTAAGGTTAGGTATTCGTTTCCATGATCTAGCCAGAACCGGAGGGATCTACCCAGGGACAATCCACTAGTTAGTGTAGAAGTCCTTAGGTATAAAAAAAGGAGTAAAAGTGAGAATAAGATAATAGTGTCGACTGAGATGGAGCTAGTACTAGAACAAACCCAACAAGGTACTAGTCATGAAGTCTCGGTAAGCACTGAAGGGGTTGAAGAATGAAAAAGAATTGTACAGATAAAGGGTGAAAAGAAAGAAGCCCTCCATACACCTAGGCAGAAGCTGGGTCAATACATTTGCTATCAAAATCATAATGATGATTGCTAACATTGAAGACTGATATCATAGACCTAGTGATGCATTACACAACCCTCCCTAACGACTTAAAATCTCTCAAAAGATTTATGTTTCATTTCTCACAGAGACTAACACGTTATCTATTGACTTTCTCACTCCGAGTTAGTTGATATTGAAAAGGTGGCAGTCAGCTCCAGCCTCCGATCACTAAAACCAAAACACACTATTGAGTCTAGAGCCAAGAGATCATCAATAAATCTCTTTAGGACACTATTCCAACATACTTGTCTTTCATACACTGTGAAAACAAGGATTATCTTAAGAGTCCTACGCATATCCTTGTGATATTGCCAGAACATCCGAGTGATATAAAAGTATTCACAGTGAAGATGGAAATCCTGCTAGAGCCAACATCAAACAAGCTTTAGGTTTGTGAGATCCTGAATGGATCAAACTTGTGACACTGGGCATTGATTCGGTTCAGATTATGAATTGACGAAGGATGAATTTTGATAAAAGCTTAAAACTCTTGATGTGTTACAAAAACACTTTTACTAGTGACACGTCGATTGATTTTCAAATCAACTTTCTCTTTAATCAGTGAGTTAGTAACTCACTGATTCACTCTTACCATTCTATTAGTAACAATACTATTAGTGAGGTAGTCTGCTTTGAGGTGTCCGGTAAAGAGATACTAGCAAGTACAGTGAATCAAATGCACCTGCGTTAGAGGATCTAACACTTTGAGCTAGAAATCCTGTCAAGGAGGTTCTTATAATGAATCTACCTGATCACAGGTACAGTATTTATACTGTAAAACGATCCTCATGGAACAGGAGGTTAATGCAACCGAACTCTGACGAATGACAAAGCCATATTCGTCACCAAGCTTTATTGCTAACTGTTTTATTTCAGGATTGCATAAAGATGGAGATGCAGAAACCTCGTTTCAGCAAAGTCAAGTTCATATCCACATGCTCATACTCAAGACTCAAAGTCGTTATAACATCAAGAAAGATTGACCTAAAGCTTCCGCAAACTCTGATATCAACCTCTTCTTTAGTGTGTCAAAGAGATGAAGTTATGTATTGATGAAGAAGTACGAATATAAAGTCAAGCTTTCAAGATTGCAACAAGTATGAGCATGTCGGCTCGAAAGTCACAAGCACACAAGATGACGAAAGATCACAAGATGATGATTAGAGATTAAATTTGGCTGATGATCTCAAGAAAACTCAAGATCACATACAATGACAATCTTAAAGAAACAAGCTCAAGTCACAAGTAAAAGATCACTACATAAAGATGCAAGACAAAAGATCAACTATTACATAAAAAAGACTCAAGAAGCTTCAACGATTAATGATCAAGGTCACAAGGAGAGATCTCTATGATCACCCCTTAAGGAGAGATTGTTAGAAATACAAAAAGTGTTGATCATTTATGAGATCTCAACGATCGTCCCTTAGGGGAGATTGTTAGGAATTCAGTTTTTAGTGAAGTGACGATCATTATCGATCTCACCAGCCTTTATAATAGTTAGACAATTTTATGTAATAGTTAGAAAGCTAACCGGGCTGGCTTTTAGAAAGTCTAAGGAAAGCTCGGTTAACCCGCACCTTTGTAACTATATAAACCCTTTCCACACATGGAGAGGGTGTTGGTTGAATCATTTTACACACACATTTAGTGTGACATATCACAAAAGTCAACTTCTTTAAATATAAATTAAAAGTGATTTTTAACAAATGTATTTAAACAAATATAAAAATGAAAGTAAACTAGTCTTTCTAAAAGTGTGCTAGTTAATTCTAAAAATATGTAAAGTGCAAGTAAATTTAGTTTATTGAAAGGTTTGATCATAATGCCACATAACAAACATGTACATACATGTGTTGTAGCATACGAGGATTCGAGAAGTTGAAAGGTGTTGTATGTTGAGACATAATATGATTACGAGTAACTTCTATATTTTACGTTATGTATTACATATCACATGTTTGACATCAACAAAACAAACGAGACTGTGTAGATTAAATATCGTAATATTTGCACTAACAGAATAGAACTTCTTATTAGCATATAAGTATCATCAAGACCCATTAAGAACTGCATTAGTTTCATTAATTGATTATGCTTTTTAAAAGGGCTAATGAATTAAAAAGTCATATAACTTGACACTTTTTGTCTTTGTGTATAGTCATCTTATTTTTTTCCTAATACGTCATCGAACTTTTAAAAGTCGATCATTGTGTGTATTTTGTGACCATTATGCCATGTAAAATGACCATTTTACCCTTCAAAATTTGGATAAAGTAAGGGTAAAATAGTCAGAAAATACACACAATGACCGACTTTTGAAAGTTTGATGATATATTAGGAAAAAAATAAGATGGTTACACACAAAAACAAAAAATTTCAAGTTAAATGCCTTTTTAAGTCATTAGCCCTTTTTAAAATCATCAACAACATGACAAGTACATCTAGGCAAATCAATTAAAGCATCAAATTGTTTCCACAGAGCATACAACCTATGATAATAATCAACAATAGATGACTTATTTTGTCTTAAAGTATATTTTATGATGCAAACTGAAAGTAATGGAATCATCCACTTTATCATAAGTTTCTTTTAATTCTTCCCAAACATTAATTAGCCCTTTTTGAAAAAATTTGACTCACAAATAGTTCCTCAAATATAGAGTTTAAAATCCAACCCAAAACCACGGCATTTACCCTATCTTACTTTTTACCAATAATCTCAGCAGTATTAGATCGTCTACAAGATCCATCTATAAAACCAATTTTATTCTTTCCTTCTAAAGCCAAAAGCATAGCACAATACCACACTTGATAATTTTTTAGTCCTTTTTAGTTTTATAGATACAACAGTTAATGCAGCAGAATCATTAAGATGTAAATGCAATGGGTTACTAATATCCAATCTACTTATTAAAGTAACTGGATCATTAGCAACGAATTCATCATTAGTATAACCATGAACATACATGATTACCACAAATAATAACAATCAATAAAGAAGAGAGAAAGAAGGAAGTTCCCAAGCTTTCACTCCACTAAAGGTGGCAGAGCAAGGGTTGTCATACTCAAAACAGAAACAAATAACAATAAAGTAATAACAAATAACACCCAACCAATCAATCAACTCTATAATAATGCCTCTACCTATCCTCTAGTAATCTAATTCAAGAAATAAAGAGCACAAAGTAAAGATAGAGTAAAGAGGTGTTACAGAGCTTTCAATAATAAGCAGCGAAAATCAAACCGACTATTCTCTTGATTCACTTAGTCAAAAAAAATAGCAGATTAACATCAACAAGCCAATAACCCAATAACCAAGATCCACAAACCCTAATTTCTCAAATTTAGGTAAACCAGCCAAGAACCTCCAAGAACACTTAAAAACCCCAAATGAGAGAGAGAGAGAGAGGAGACTGAAGAACCTTTGCTATGAGAGGAGCGGATGAGTGTTGGGAGGGAAGAGTGGACAGAGTGGAGGGCGAGAGAGGATGGTGAGTAGGAGTGATCGGACGGAAGAGAGATGAGAGAGATGAGTCCGAGAGAGGAGAGTGAGTTGGACGAGATGAGTTGAGTTGAGATGACAATGGCGATGAGAGATGCCGAGAGGAGGAATGAGAGATGAGAGAGAGAGAGGCGAGAGGAGAGAGAGAGGACGATGAGAGAGGAGAAGATGAGAGATTCGAGTGAGAGGGGAAGGATGAGCGAGTGGAGAGGAATGGAGAGGGAGAGCGATTGAAGTTGGAGAGAAGAGTGAGAGTAGAGATGAGAGGAGAGAGAGAGATGAGTGGATGATTGAGTGAACGAGAGAGAGGCGAGTCCGAGCAAGAGAGAGAGTATGAGTGGGATGAGAACGAGGGAGAGATGGATGTGTCGAGAGAGGAGATGGAAATGAATGACTTGAACGAGAGAACGTCGGTTTTATGATGTTACGATCTTTGTTGCAAGATGACGTGAGAGAGGGGGAGAGAGAGGAGAGAGAGAGAAATGAGAGAGTGAATGAGAGGAGAAGAGAGTGGGGAGAGAATCGGATGTGTGATGAGATGGAATTTCGGTATTGTCTGAGGGGTGTGAGAGAGAGATGTGTTTGAGGCGATGATTGAGATGTCCTAGTTATCATTGGAGAGATCGAGGAAATAGTTAATGAGAGAGAGAAGGAGAGAGGAGAATGGAGAGGAGAGCGAGGAGAGAGAGTTGAGACGAGAGTGTAAGATCGAGAATGGGAGGATAACGGAGGAGAAGCTTGTTGAGATAGAGTTAGAGAATTTCGATGAGAGAGAGAGAGCCGAAGATTTGATGAGTGATGGACCATGGGTAGATTGGTGGAAGAGTGAGTGGTCTTAGTACAGAAAGAGAAGTGACTGGAGAGGAAATGGCGAGAGAAGAGCAAGGAGGAGAGATCGACTGACGGATTGTATGCTACTTGGTCAGAGGATATTTGACTGTAGAGCTTTGAGAGAGTAAGAGCGAGAGAGAGCTGCCGCTTCTTCGCCGCGCGCGCGCGCCATTCCGCGTCGCAACTTTAGTCTTCCATATTTCCTGCTTCTATCAACAATAGCATAAACCTGAAACAAGCTTAAACACAAGAAAGAGAAATGACACAATTAGTCCCTGAACTTTATTTACCAGTTGAGACTATCATTTCAACAAACCTCCCTACATTTCTTGCAGCTTTGATGTGTATGTGGATGTCGTCGATGTAAAACGCAGCATAATCGCATCATATATGTCCTCAATTCCCTTAACTCTAAATTTATTTTTGAGTAAATTGCAAAAATCGTCCTTGTGGTTTGGCCAAATTGCAAGTTTTGTCCGTATCGTTCGTAAATTGCAGGCGACGTCCTTGTGGGGAAACTTTGGGTTCATTTTCGTCCTTGGTCAAACTAAAATGACTGAAATACCCCTCTGAAATACCCCTCTGAAATATACCTTTGATAAAGATAACAGAGGGGTATTTCAGTCATTTCAATTTGACCAAGGACGAAATTAACACAAAGTTTCCCCACAAGGACGTTGCCGGCAATTTTCGAACCATACGGACGAAACGTACAATTTGGCCAAACCACAAGAACGATTTTTGCAAATTACTGTTTACTTTTTTTTTGGCGTTTAAATATACCTTGTAATCAGCAAAGTTCATTCTTTAGAAAACTCAGTGACAAGAACTGGGGCATGTTTACTTATGCTAATATCTATTGATCATAGAACCAATATAAGTTTTGCATTCATACTCGAGCAGTCTCATTATGCGAATATTGTGTCTTTTGTACATTGTTTACACAAATAATGTAGACTTCACCGCATGCTATGAGCAAAACCAATCGAAAATCGAACAGAACCGAAAAACCGAGCTGAGCTGAACCGACCGAAACCGAATCGACCATTTTCGGTTCGGTTTTTGGTTTTGTACATTATGGTTTTTGGTATCGGTTTTGCTCGGTTCGGTTCGGTTTGGTTCGGGTTAAAACCAGGAAAAATACGCCTAAACTAT
>BQNB010004258.1:75535-87967 GCA_026074375.1 Tanacetum coccineum
CTCAAATCGGGTCATTAGTTAGATTGTAAATAATCGAGTATGTAAAAGTTCAAGTGTAGGGGTGTATCTATAAACCCCCATGATGTATTATATGTTTAAGCAATGGCAAAGCAAAAGTGTACCAAAAAAATGAGAAAAAGAAAAGAAAAGAATCGAAAAAAAATATATATAAAAAAGTAAAAAAAATATACAGGCTGGCATTTGCTTATGTTTATGTTTATATTAGAGTCAAGAAAAGAAAAAGAAAGAGATTGGTGTAGAGTTTTGTAGAGTTTGTATATTTTGTCCGAGTCTTTAGCTTAGCAACCAAAACAACATGCATTCTTATAAATAATTAGCTAACCCTTCCATTCAAAATTCACCCAAAGTCACCACCCAAATGTATCCCATCCGATTCCGTTTCCATATATGTTATCTTACACCTACACCCCACAACCCTTGAAAAGACCTCTTGGATAGTAATGATTAATGCTTGTGCCTAGCGGTGAAGGTTTGATCATTTACCAAGCATATGGTAATTTATATGCTATGACAAGTAATGAGTGTTAATTTTCCATTTCCCCATTATGTTATAATTTATTATACACTTGAGAGAAAGAGAGAATCCCAAACACTTATGTGAGGTGCTAGTATATACTTTATGTGCTTTTAATTATGAGGTCTAGAAGGTTGTGTTGTAAAATACTTTTAAAGAGTAGGTTAAATGACCCTAATACTGCTATTGTCTATGTAGAAAAACCTATTTGCTTAAGGACAAGCAAATCCCAAGTGTAGGGGTATTTGATAAGGTGTCATTTTATACACTATTTTGGGGTTATTTAACCCCTTAAATCATGCAAATATGCTCGAATTTTGTGCTTAATCGTTTACTTTTAGGTTTTTAGCACTTGGATGGCTTTTTGAGGAAATACACGTGACTTGGGCTCATTGACAAGATTACGGACCTACACCAAATCTCATGATGACTTTTGAAAATAGTGGCTGGAGATGACATCGCAAGCATAAAGTGACGCCGTCATGATCAATCTAGTGACTGTGTTTGGATTTTGGCAACGGCGTCAGGACGTGGCCGACTTAAAAAGGATCTTGAATCGTCTATGCGGTGACGGCGTCAGGAGCATAAAGCGACGCCGCTGCGTTGACAACTCTATAAATATAAATCTATTTTTAGGGTTTTAGGTGTGTAACTTTGTATAACAGTAGGGAGACAAACCTTAGTCTTTGTAGCAGCTTTAAAGTTCGTTTTTAGGGCCTCAAACCCTATTGTAACTACCTTCTATCCATGTTTTAATCAAGTAAGAGTGGTATTTATTAATCATTCAATATGTCTATGTGTTGTGTGATTAATCTATGTTCTTGCTTTCTCCTTAACATGCTAGGCTAAACCCTCCTTTGTATTTGCTTATGATATAACAACCCGAAATTTTCATCAATGAAATATCTACTTATTATATTATGATCATATTTGTACAGGAAATTTTTTGCTTCATTACATTCTATTATGTAACATTATTTATATAGCAAACTAAATGAGTTCACACAACCTATCTATGCCATATATATCTATGTTTATATCATGTAAACCTCCTAATATGTCAAGTCAATATCTTAATATCATTTTTACCAAATACATTATCCGGATGTGTTCGTTAGGCCTCTAAAACAGCTTTTGTCTGTATCGCTGTTGATATGTCTAGGGAAACGTGATTGTGTAGAAAGGATACTATCGGGTAACAGTCTTCATACTACCTTGCCCCCTTATATGGTTGATCCATCTTAAGATATTTCAATTGCATGTAATATACTTTAGGGGCCCTTGAAAAGTCTTCATACATACCTTACTATGCTGTGTTTTCCAAACGGAATGTACATAGACATCGGGTCCTTGTAATCCCGTTCATGAATTTATGAAATACTTACCACATGACATCTCAAGTGTGTACAAAGCAATAGGTATAAATTAGATAGCAAAGCAATGAATAATGGGTCCCAGGTGAATACGCTCATAGTAAAAATACTCTTTATTTAGTTTATTATAATTAATTAGCTTAAAAACCAAAACCACTCTAAAACGCAGAATTTACTTGCTTTTATTAAATATAAAAAAACATAAAAGAATCTTCCTTCAACCTTAGACCTTAGTAGAGACAATCGATCCAGCCATTCAAAATGCTATTACCCCTAAGAACGAAAAACAACCCCCGAGCATGCTATACTACAATACAACGGTTAGGTACACTGCCTAAGGAGTTATAAAACTTCGTGTAGAAGTCCCTTACGACAACCGCATCAAGCGTCAAGGATATCTCTTAGAGTTCTGTCTAATGCCTCGAAACAACATCGATCGTTCATCGGAGACTCGTCCCATATAATCAGATTTGACTCTTTTAACAATGTTGCCAGTTGCGTATTCTTCTTTACCGAAAATACAGAGGTATCGTTTAAGTATAGCGGCAACTTGAACCGCGAGTGAGCTGTTCGGCTTGATGGTAACAATAGCGATGCAATCTTATAGGAGGCAATAACGAGTACTATTTTTCCCTCAGAACGCAAAGCGTATATTATTGTCTTCCATAAGAATGTTTTTCCTGTATCGTCGTGCCCGTAGACAAAAATTAACTCTTGTTTATTGCTAGTAGTAGCATCTATGATGAGGTTAAATATGTTTCGTTGACTATTGTTTAGTTTCGATACCAACCGGTCTTTCTCTCTTGTTAGCAGTTCACGATCGTAGCTTTTTTCCTCCATTAGTAGCCTGATTCCTAGCATGAAAGGGGGGGGGGGGGGGGGGGGTGGGGGGGGGGGGGGGGGGGGGGGGGGGGGGGGGCAAAATTAAATCTTCCAGAGGCATCGAAGTCCGAAAATCGGTTCAGCGACTTGGACATTGATCAGGACGCTTCAAGTTCGTATAACATATAACCTTCTAGTTCTGTTGGATGTATATGGAGATTAGGAATATTTAGGGAGATGGAAGCTGCGTATGGTATATCTTCTGACATGATTTTTCAGATACGTTTCCATAAGACCAATTGATTTGATATATGACAATGCGTCAGCATGTGTGCGAAAAGCGTTTGTAATTCCGCTGGTGTAGCAGTCAACGACGCTTCTTGTAAGGTGGTTTCCCATTCTCGATCGTCCTTTAGTAGACCCATGGCTTCACATGTTGCACGACACGTTGGATATACGATATCATTTACCGTACGTATTTCGCGAAAGCTTCTACACCCCTTTTGATGACAAAGCAACATTCTTTGATAAAACAAATCACCAGCCAGCTAGATGAACGTATGACATTCGGCCAATCGAAGACTTAGTTTTTTGGCGCCGACGCCGCCAGTACTTGTAAGTTTTATACCATACAAATTCCAAGGGAAATTCCAGATATGTCTGGTGCCTTCCGTCTGTGTAGTGTGCATTATATTCTAACCATTCTGTTTGGGTAGTTTTCTTTTTGTAAGGGTTGGCCGCCACCAATTGGAGTTGATCTTTGCCTCTAAAAACAACACACTACATGTTTTGTAGATGGACTGCTAGAATCTGAACTGCGAGCTCCCGACTATGTATATCGAATTCAAATAGACTCCATCAAGCTTCATGAGGACTAAGGTATCTTACATCTAGGTAGTTCTTCATCTCATCGACTATCATCTGTGGTTGCCTGGTGGACGACGATGTAGTTTCATTACTCCTTGAGACACGTGCAGCTATAGGGTCGGTGCCTTTGGAGATGTACTTTAATAAATATCTTATCAGCATTGTCCATCCATAGTACTCGACGTTGATGTGTGCATAGAATGTTGTGCACTATTATTTATTGTATGGGATGACCTAACCATTGTCTAACTCAACGTTTTGTTTGACGATCGTGATACCTGTATCCCTTCTCCGGTAGTGAACAAACCCATCTTTGTCGATGTACGTATGGTTGTAATATTTTTTTGAAAAATGTTTCGTACACATTAGGGGTATTTTGCATACACGGAGCAGTAGGACACACCAGTCCGCAAGTCCCATGCATCATGAGTTCTAAAACAACTCTATGGCATACAGGGTCAACATATTTGGACGAAAGTTCTACAAAAATATAAGCATCTATGTCCCCGTCCTTTTGTAATTGTGACCTTTCATCTATCCATATTAAGGTCTGACAATGAGGAAGCCCCCGTTTTTGAAACTCTACTGTGTAGAGAACTGCAATTAGGAAGACATGAATAACTGTGTGAATAATAGTGTCAAGTCACTTTTTAACATATAATAGGATAAAGAGACAAAGGACAAAAGAACAATGGCTAAAAGAATTGCTCGCTATAATTTTCCCAAATGGTTCAGCATCCCGCAAATACTTGACAAATTGATGTATTTTCATCTCGAAGACACGGTCTACTATGTCTGCTCTATTTGTGGTGGATAAATCTACAGAAAATTCCTCCCATGTACTCATATATTTAGGCCATTTAATGTTTGCATGTAAAAGTTATGAGAATGATGGGTTACCCGGTTGTACACGACAGATGGCGATGGTCATCTAGGAAGTGAGCGTAACATATAACATGGCCAGCAAGTGAAAGACTGAGGCAGTATGAGTCTGCCACCATAGTCGGAACCCTCGCTGTCTCCTCACATAATGATGTCATAAATACCAGACAAATATTCGTTTATGATATCGTTTTGGTGTTCGCGTATGAAATCGATCATGGTAATGCCAACAACGCAAAAAGCCAGTACACAACCGTATTTGTTTGAACAAAGTCCCTTTCCAGTCCATGAAAGAAAGTTTAAAGAGTTAACATACTATCATGAAGCATGGAATGAAAAGTACGTTGTCATCAACACTCGTCTATCTGCAACGAAAAGAGCCTAGAACCGCCAAAAACTTCATTTCTTTCGAATTATCCGTCCTCTCCGTAGACAAAAAAAGAAGTGGGAATTGCAGCGACATGTAAGAAGGATGTAGTTTGTTTACCCGTTGTGGTCTTCCAACACGTTAGTCAATAATGATATCGTTATCAATTTTTGTCTCAGGCCCGAGTTCGTATACAATAGCACCCAATATATCACCCATCGGTAGTTCATATCCGCGAGCACCTACCACGTTATATAACCTGATTTTAAACGGTGGAACTTGTGACTCCAAAAGCTTTTCACGAGCGGTTCTGAATAATTGTACCAACGCATTGTGATTGTCCAACAACTCGATTAAACCTTAAACGATGTCCCTACGAAGGCCACTGTTGTCGCCTCCGAAATGGTGCATACGGTTATCCACCTCATTATCCGTATCATAAATGTACAATTGCAAGAACCTAGGTGGTTCCCCTTCAGCCGGTCTTAGAGACCCTAACCAATGGTACAACTGACCTGAAATTTTGAATACACAAGGTTCTCGCCTAATGTTAATTGATTCATCGACATGTGCACCAAGAGACGTCATACTAAACATTTGATTATAAGCTCTTATGTTTTCCAAAAAATGACAATCTCTAAGCAACAACTTTATATACTCCACGTATATTTGATAGGTTCGTATGATAACACGGCCGCCATACCAACAGCGATGATACTTAGCACGTGTATTTTTGGGATTATCTTTGATACGTTCTTCGTACCAAAAGCGGGCACCACAATGCTCACAGCAATGTTCATACCTTTTGATATGTTTATACTCTGGTGGCGGACCTGCGGGAACAACAAAAGGTATTAAATTCCAACATGATATTCATCAGAAATATATTGTAAAATTCTGTATCAACATGAACATTAGTAAAATGCACCTGAGCGACCTATGTGGTGCACCTAGGATTTTATCAACCCGGTGTGTTGGAAACATCACCATTACATAAAGAACGATCACTTGAGGTCGATGAATGTCACACCCCGACATAGGCGAAAACACGGGTATGCGACGAAGAATGATCAATCATAACACAAGATACAAAATAGGGAAATCTAAAATGCATTAACGAAAAGTGTCATGAAGATCATCCACCTCAAATACAGATTTGAGTGGGGTCCCAACAAGAACACAACACATAGTCGCCAATTATTACAACCATAAGCCTACGCAGGGGTCCATCCTAGTCTCAAACCAAAACCTCAAAGTACTCAATACCAGTACAAAAATCAAATCAAATCTTCCAGAAATACAATCCATACAGGATGTCTTAAAGTCTGCTAACACGCATCATAATCCTACTGATCATTTCCTTCACCTAAAAATGATACTCGAAAACGTCAACAATAATGTTGGTGAGCTCGTAGGTTTGAAGAAACCCAGTCGCTGTGCCAATATCTCAAACAATTGGACAATTATGCAATATGACAGTGAATATATGCAAATACAATCAAACCTATGACTTAGCATCCCCGCTAATCATGTACCATGACCCTTATCTCTCCCCCTATTCATCAAACCAGCATATACCATGCTCTTTGGGGTCGCAACCCCGAGGTTATTACGCACCTAAAGCCAACCATGTAATCTGGAGCATTTTACATAGGGAAACCTTTCGACAAACATAGAAAATCCTTGCTAAACACACTTGCCATGCACACGTCGATGCATGCAAGAACAATCCTATAACCACATAATATTCACATAGCAGTCCATAAGCACCATAAATTATTCCCAAAAACGAAATCCAACATTTTCACATATCCAAAAAAAAATTCAGAAAATAGTTCAAAAACACATTTGAGTATCCATTTTCCCCCAACGAAAGAGATTTAAAAGTGGGGCTATGTACGAGAACTCACCTCAAGCAGCCAAACTCAATAATCACACAAGCAAATCAACGGACGTCCGAAACAGCGAACTATGTCCAATTAATGTCCCATTTTAATCTTTCATTTTCCAAAACATTTTCATTTTCGATTGCATAAGAGGGTCAGATCGATTACGGTTATTTTTAACGTCTTAGTGGTGTGATGGTTGACGACTTAACTTCAAATGATACCATATCCCAACTCATATCTCGGTATAATATGCTTATACTATTTAAGTAAAATAGTTAAGTAACATAAGATAATAAATACTTATAGATATTCTTCGATAATTCTATTGGGTACACTTAGTTACCATTAATATACCATTTATACTATACGAAATGAAACGTTTATTTACGTTAAATATTTTAGAGAAGTTCGGAAAAATATATAATATTTTTGTCTTTAGTCGACTTAATTAAAAAGATAAAAATAAAAAATACTTATTATTAAATGAAAAATCACATTTTAAAAGTAAACAAAATTCTAAGTATAGACTTTTTACGAAATTTTGACATGACCCGTACGTTTATACAACGTTTTCCAAGGTTTTTAAACCTTTATTTCAAACAATTTTCCAAAATTTCACCATTTTCCGACAAAACTCAAATCCTTTCTCGCAATGTTCACCAAATCGTATTTATCCAAAATAACTTTCAACATCAATTCATATATATGTTTCGCTTCCCAAAAGTTCGTCAAAACTCTCAAAACCTAGTTAACGCTTATTGGGCTTTAAAGCCCACTAAAGATCCATTAAGGGATTTACATATATATATATATATATAAAATTTGTTTTGGGCCAAATATAAAGCCCATTAGTGAAATAAGCCCAAACAATAAGTAACAAGTAACCCGGACCACAATAAGGCCTTAATAAGCCTCGGCCTACAAGGGCTTATTGGGCTGTAAGCCCTTAAGCTCCCATATTATTATATATATATATATATATATATATATAATAAAGTATATATATATATATAATCGGCTCCGGTATCGCATTGATAAAAGATTTTATTTTGAAGAAGATGAGAATCATCGTTTGAGTAAATTGATTTCAATATTTTTTGACATCATCTTCCAAAGTAAACATCATTTAATAGTGAATCGAATCTATTAATCACAAATTTGATTCACAAATCAATGCTAAAATCGAGTTATGGTAATGATTCCTTAAATTTGTATTGAAGATTCAATATTGTACTTATATAGCAAAATCGAGAGATTTTTTAACATTGATTCGATTTTTTTTACACATTTTAGATTATAATCATATTAAAATGAGTTATACGCTTGAAAAACTTGAATCAAAGTTAAAAATCTATCATTTTTGAAAACCTTCTCAATCTTCTCAAACTAAAAACCTTCTCAATCGATCAGGATTCTATATATATTAAGTTTAAAAATAAACTAATAAGCTACGTATCGTATTTGGTTATCATCATAAGCTATAATAATAGTCCGCAAAAATACGACATACTAGGGTAATAACCAAAAACACTTTCCTCAACATCCTCAAAATTTTCGAGAGCCAATAAGCTCAAAATAAGCCACGAAAAGCTCAAAGTAAGCCTAATAAGCTATTATCCAAAATAGACTAATTAGCAATATATGTTTTTCAACCATCACGACCACAATATCAAAACTAACAAATCCTTATCCTTTTCTTATTTCTATTCGAACCAAACGTACCCTTTTATAGCCTTTTGCAAACTTTTCATTTTTAATTTTTAACAAACGGACCGTACAACTAACATCTATGCATCATTTAACATATAGAAGTACAAGTTAAATCAAAATTTGATAAACTTACAAAGAGGATTTTCAAAAGAGCGAGAACGAACGCGAACCGACTACCCAAACGTAGTTATAACAATAACTCGACTACTAGAATCAACCTACGACTCTGCAAATCTTCATGTTTTTGATCAAAAACCAAAAAAATTTCTTGTTTGTGTGTGTTGGAGGTCGGACGAACACAAGAAAAAGGAGAGGAGAAGTGTGTGTAAATTTTTGAAGTGTGTGTTTGAAATGAGATAGAAATAAATCAAATAAGCCAAAGTTTATACTAGTAAGGGACCATCTAGCTAAAAATAAGCCACCATGTCCCCTCCCTTTGTATATAGCCGGTTAGGAATCCTAGGGGCTCAGGTGTCTTCGTTTTTATGTCGGGTTCACTTAAAGCTCAAAAACAGTGATCGTAAAATATTTCCTAAAGTTACTTAGCATTTTTATTCATCTTAAAAATACTTTTCCAATAACTTGGAGTATTTACTTGGCATATTTTCATGCTTTATTCCCCAAAAACTCATTTGGACATTTACAGACGTGTCGAGACTCTTTTTTTGGCATTTATCACAATTCACGGGCCAAACCACCCGGAACATAAATAACATAATAATACCCTCTAAAAAGGATTATTATACACCATAAACCATAAAACACCTCAATCTCATAGATTCACCACCGTCAACACGGTACATATTCTAACAAAATTGACAAAAGTCAAATAGTCAAATGACTAATATTAGAATATTCAAAACACAGAAAGAGAAAGGGTTACATTCTACGCTCCTTAAAAGAATTTCACCCCCGAAATTCAACTACTTACAACACTAAAAAGATTCGGATACTTTAAGTTTCATCTGTATCTTCACAGCTCCAACGTGAATTTCCAGGTCTACTGTTTCGAATTCCACCGAACCTTGAAGATGGCAATTCTACCCCGATTCAACTTCTTGAACTCTCGTTCCAAGATTTCCACAGGCTCTTCCACAAAATTCAACTTGTCATCAACTCGGATCTCATCCAAGAGTACTTGCAGTGTTGGATCAGCCCAAACACATTCTTCAGGTTCACACGTGAACGTGTCATGAACACCATCAACTCTTTAGGGCAATAACTAACCTGTAAGGCACTCACTGAGCCTACCTTCTAATGATCTCAAAGTCCAACAAAACTAGGTGCTACTTTCCCCATTCTCCTAAAGCGTACAACAACTTTCCAAGGCGATACTTAGCAAGACATAGGATCACCTACACTAAACTCCTAGAGGCTTCCTCCTCTTAATCGGCATAACATTTCTTACATCACACGTCTCAACCTAAGTCTATCCATAATCAGTCGAGATCTTCTCAGTGGTTTTTTGCACTAACTCAGGCCGTATCAACTGACCCTCTCTAAGCTCTACCAACATAATCAGGGAACGACACTTCCTACCATACAAAGCCTCAAACGGCGCGCATCTCACACTAGAATGATAACTATTGTTATATGAAAACTCAACTAATGGAAGATGAACATCCCAAATTCCCCTGAAGTCTAGGACGCACACCCTAAGCATGTCTTCCAAAGTCTGGATTGTCCGCCTAAAGGGAGCTTGTTGACATAGTGAAATCTCAAGTGGAGTACTCGGGGAGTGAAGTAGGAACGAAGAGGTACTTCGTTGCTGAACCACTATAAATCTCGGTGTCTTGGTTTGATCATTTCTTTCTCTATCTCTTTACATTGTCATTACTTACTTAGCTTGATAGTTTTGTTGTGATTTATATTGTTGGTTGATTGACATACATCTCGAATCAAATAATTTTCTAAGTAAAGATTTTAAAAACGCTAACTAACCGGTAAAACTATTCAACCTCCCATTCTAGTTTTCTACATAGATTGCTATCCCTTTCTATTTCCATTCAGGAATCTCAGGTTGCTGCAGTAAGCTAGACAGCCTCTAATGCTCAGCTTTAACCTTCAAACAAGTCAAACACCTACTAACATATACCACTATATCGTTCTTCATTCCTGGCCACCAATACCTATCTCTAAGGTCATAATAAATCTTATCAGCTCCTGGGTGTATAGAGTACTTCGACTTATGGGCTTCGTCCATTATCAGGGTCCTCATATCACCCTTCAAAGGAACCTATATTCGATCCAGGTAGTACAAAGCTCCATCACTCCTATGTTCTATCATCTTATCTAAACCTTTCTGTAACCCGCAGACTCATCACATGCCTCCTTCTGAGCCGCCAGTATCCTATCCTTGATACTCGACTGAAGGGTCATATTCATAGCTCGAACTCTCTTAGGTTTCACTCTCTTTTTCTTACTCAGTGCATCAGCTACTATATTCGCCTTACTAGGATGGTAGCGAATTTCGCAGTCATAATCACTAAAAAGCTCTATCCAGCGACATTGTCGCATGTTTAATTCCTTTTCACTAAAGATATGTTGGAGACTCTTATGATCGATATATATGACACTCTTTTTCCCATACAAATAATGTCTCCAAATCTTAAGGGCAAACACAACCGCACCCAGTTCCAAATCATGGGTGGTGTAATTCTTCTCATGAAATTTTAACTACCTAGATGCATACGCTATCACTTTACCTCGTTGCATCAATACACATCCTAATCCTAGGCCTGATGCATCACAATACACCACAAAATCTTCTGGTCTATCAGGGAGAGCTAGAACAGGTGCATCATACAACTTACCCTTCAAAGTTTGAAATGCATTCTCCTGCTCTTCACCCCAATCAAAGGTCTTACTTTTCTGAGTCAAGACAGTAAGCGGCTTAGCTAGCTTAGAAAAGTTCTTAATAAATCTACGGAAATACCCTGCCAATCCTAAGAATGAACGAACTTCAGACGGAGTTCTAGAGGCTTTCCAATTCTTAACCGCTTCAAACTTACTAGGGTCTACATGAATACCATCTCCATTAATCACATACCTAAGAAACTGTACTTCTGGCAACTAGAATTCGCACTTTGAAAACTTAGCATACAGTTTCTCTTTCTTGAGTAATTCTAAGACTAGTCCTAGGTGCACTTCATGCTTTTCTCGGGTCCTAGAAGAAACCAAAATATCGTCAATGAACACTATCGCAAACTTGTCTAGATATGGCCTACACACTCGATTCATCAGATCCATGAATACTGCTTGTGCGTTAGTCAAACCAAAGGGCATTACTATGAACTTGAAATATCCATAACGAGTTCTAAACACAGTCTTTGGGATGTCATCCTCATGCACTCTCAACTGGTGGTATCCGGACCTAAGATCTATCTTTGAGAAGTACCGTGATCCTTAAAGTTGATCAAACAAATCATCTATCCTAGGGAGTGGATAATGGTTCTTAATGGTCAACTTGTTCAGTTCTCTATAATCAATACACATCCTAAAGGAACCATCCTTTTTCTTCACAAACAATACTGGTGCTCCCTAAGGTGACGAGCTTGGTTGAATGAAACCTTTGTCCTGGAGTTCTTTGAGTTGACCCGAAAACTCCTCCATTTCAGAAGGTGCCATAGGTCATCTAGAAATACTTCGAGATAGTCTCTAACCACAACAATCTCTTCCTGCTTTTGTTCCTTGGCCTTAACACTCATTAAAAGTCTCACTTTCTCTTCCGGTCTTTCTCCTATAACTCTGCATACTTTGCCATCCGGTAGTGGTATTCTAACTACCTTCTCGTGACAAATTATCACAGCCTTATGGTTGGACAACCAATCTATTCCTATGATTACATCAAAACTCCCGCTTCTAAACGGTATCAAATTTATATTAAACACGTGACCTTCTATTTCTAGTTTGCATCCCTTAATGACCTCATCGATTTCTACTAGCTGCCCGCTATCTATCTCAGTCTCATAACTAAACCCCAAATCG
>BQNB010004258.1:88775-98775 GCA_026074375.1 Tanacetum coccineum
CTCTCATCTTGAAGCGGTTAAACATATATTTCGATACGTTAAAGGCACTACGCACTTAGGATTATAGTATCCAAAGGGGTCCGGCATAGAAACCGTAGTATATGCCGACTCTGATCATATGGGAGATTATGTGGACCAAAAAAGCACTAGCGTTATGGGATGTTGTTTAACATCTTGGTTTTCAAAGAAGTAAACCGCTCTTGCTATATCCACTACCGAAGCCGAATACGTAAGCGCTGGAAATGCATGCCAACAAGCACTATGGATGAAACAATCTATCGTAGATTATGACATTAGTCTAGATGATATTCCTATAATGTGTGATAAAAAAGGAGCCATAGACTTAAGTAAAAATCTCGTTCAACATTCTCGTACAAAACACATTGAAATTCGTCATGACTTTCGTCGTGACAATGTCCAAAAAGGAAATATTTCCATAGAAAAAGTTTCATCGAAAGATAACATTACCGACATTCTAACTAAACCCCTTAAACGTGAGCCTTGTAATCACTTACGTCTAGGTCTAGGAATGAAGGAACAAATTGATTAAGTCCTTTCTAAGCAACCATAATACCATGGAACTTTTACCAAAGTCTGCCAGAAACTAAAAATCAGAAAAAAAAATTCGTCAGATAGGCGGCCCCCTTAGCTCCCAAAGGGCGGCCCCCTTAAGTGATAAGGGGCTTGACCACATACATAAGGGGACCGGCCATCTGTTTGTCCAATTTCTTTTTTAATGTTAAACATATTCTAATCAAAAAACAATTGTAAGTAACTTGCAATTATTATTCTCTTAATCTTGTGTTTAGGATTCAATTTTGCACAAAATCAAAGATTGAGAATTTTTCATAAGTCATATAATTAGAACTAAGAAATTAGTTATTATCATACAAAATTACGTATTTATAAATACTTGCAAAACTTTTGCTTTGCCAAAGCTTAAGTTTCAAAACTTAATATATACATACATATTGTATATATATATATATATATATATATATATATATATATATATATATATATATATATATATATATATATATATATATATAGAGAGAGAGAGAGATAGAGAGAGAGAGTAGGGATCCAGTGAGAAGTAAATTAAAATAAGAATTGGTGAGAAGTGACTAAAATCATACATTTGAAATGCAACGACTTGCATTAGATGCATTTCTATTCATTTAGATGCACCATTTTGAGTTTCGAAAGTTAATTTGATATGTAGATGGTACAAATTGATTTTTATGATTTCGGCACATGTAGAGAAACCAAAAACAAGAGAAATCATGAAATGCATGTAATATACGTATATGCATTTAATTAAAAGCTAGAAAACACATTATGATGCATTATAATTGTGACAACCATGGCTTGAGCAGATTAGTCAAACCGTTAGTATTGACTTATGTGCCTGTTGCAATGTATAGTTTATGTGATTTTATGTGTTTATGTGTGATTATATATGTTTATGTGGGATTAGTAATCAATCTATTGAGTGTGATCATCTCAATGAGATTGGATTGATGCTGAAATTGGTTGAGTTCATTTCGTTCACTTTTGAGTGACAAGGAAATGATTTATGAGATTTGAGCGTTTTTCGTGTTGAATGTGTAAGTATTTTTACATATGCGTATTTTTGTGTTAGTAATTTAAGATAGGTTTAGATTTTAGGTGGTAAGTTAAGAAAAATGTAAAATTTCTATTTTAGGAAAGTTAGGTTGAAAATGAAAAGTTAAAAGTTTTTTTTAAGTCTAGTGAATTTCGTTTAAGCAAAAAGGTATAGTCAAATTTGTCAAGGTTTTTATAAAAATTTAAGGAAATACAAGTAATGAAATAACTAATAAATAAAAGAAAAATAATAAAAAAAAGGAAAAGGGCCATATTCGGCCGGATTTAAGGAAAAAAAAGGGAAAAAGAGTTTAATTTGGAATCAAATTATAATTAGTATTTATCTAGGACTTAATAGTGTAGGCTATAAATACAAAACTAATCCCTAAACCCCCCTATTGTGACCGGCCGATCCAAGAGAAGAAAAAAAAGAAGAAAAATTTTAGGGTTCTTGGTTAAGGTATCTTCTAATCTTTGTTTAATCCTAGTTATAAATTTTCAATTCTAGTAATCTAAACATGATGGATTATGGTTTTAAATTAGGATTATGAATTAGGGTTCTTAAGTTTCTGAAAGATTATGATGTTATAATAATTGTTTGATCATTAGTTTAATTGGTTGCGAGATTTGAGCGTGTATTTAGGTCTAGATCGTTCGAAGTAGTTGTTTAATTCACTGCAGAATTTTGGTCAATCTTGTAGAGGTCATAACTCAATCATAAAAGATCAAATAAATAATTTACAATATACTGGAGATAACCTCAGAGATTCTACTTTTCAGAAAAGTTGGCCTCGTGAGTTTTTATGGTCGGAAAGTGGGTCAAAAGATCATTACAAAATCAGTGTGTAAAACAGTGATGAATTTCAGTTTTGGTTTTGATTTTTCTAAAAATACTTAGACATCTAGTTATAGGCTCTAAATCACGTGGAAGTTAGTTCATATATTGTGTGTGACCTCTGAATTTTTTTCTAAAGCTATAATGAGGTCTAAATTGGTTATCTAACGTCATACTTTTAGGTCAGATTCTGGATGAATTTTGGACACTTTGGAATAATGAATTTCTAAGGGGTATTTGTAAAAGGGTAATGGTTTTGGGAGAGCTATGAGAGGTTCATAAGGCATATAAGTATCATGGTGAATTTTGGTTTGAATTATGAGAGTGTTTAAGTGGTGCGTTCAGGACGCGTAAGCGGGTATAAAATTCTGCTCAAAACCAGAAAATATAAAGTGTAGCATTAAAGTGTAAATGGCATATGTAGGAGTTGGAAAAGGTTTAAATCAAGTATAGAGTTATGGTAGATAGCTTAGATATCCATCATATTTGAGGTTACATCATATTGGGTTGAATGCTTAATTGATGGTAGCTTATTGTGTGCTTAATTGTTTAGATTGTCCGTGAAGTGTTTGTGAAGATTTTGTTGGAACCTTTTAGGAAGCTAAGCATCAGGTGAGTTGCATAGCCCCTTTTTCTTATGTTTTCTTGGGGTGAAAATGATGCTATGAGTTTAAATGTTTTAGTTGTTGTGATTATGTGTTTGTATGTTATGTGGTATGCTTCATGGCTTTGTGATCAATTGGAGTCGTTTATGTGGTATGCTTCATGGCTTGGTGATCAATTGGAGTTATTATTATTATTGTTGTTGTTGTGAAGTATGTTAGTTCGGTTGAGAGTGGTGCTTACCACAAACAAATCCAACTGAAGGGTTGAAATAATACCTACTGACTTTGTGTTCCGAATCGGAGGGTAGTGAGCTACCCATGACCCTATTGTGAGTATGAAATGATAGACCAGTGGACTGTGGTGTCATGTGTGTTGTTCTGGATTGTTTTACTAATCGCAGCAATTGTTTTGTAAGATTTGTTATGTGTCTTAACCCTATGACTCTCACCAACCATTGTGTTGACATTTTTAAGCATCATTTTCAAGTGAACTTTGTGAGAATATTGAGGTTAAGAGAAGTGGCTAGAGTGACCGCTAGGATTGCATTGGAGTTCGCTCCTGAGTTTGTTATGTTTATCGCCTGGATTTTTGTTGAATGTTATTTGATTTTGTTAGGTTCATGAAGTATTGTTCTTGTATTGGTGAAACCTTTTCATTAATAAAAGATGTCGTTCATTTGGTTTTCGATATTGTCATGACACATTGTGTCTTTATTACTTAGTTGTGCATTTAGTGTTTCTTTATTGTTGACACCATTGTGTTGTGATGATATCCATGATGTTACGCCTCGTGTTTCCGCCTTGGCGGGGTGTGACAAAATCCATCATTTAGTGTGTATTTTTGGGTTTGGTGAGAAGTCGGTTGGTGAAAAATGGAGCGGTGGATGATATATTTGTGAATCATCCTATTTGCTTTCACACAATGTTAGAGGAGAATGTGACACATATACAATGTTAAAGGAGAATGTAACACACTCACTAACTGTAAACTACCACACCCACATAGTAACAACAGATGAGTAATAAAATAGTTTAGAAAAGAATAGAAAAAAGAACACTGTTCATTTAGTGAGAGGAAATGAAGTCAACAAATGTAATAATGTATTTTATGTTTTTCTATAGGTTTTAGAGAGAAAGGGTGGGTGAAATCCATCATTTGGTGTGTGTTTTTGGGTTTGGTGAGAAGTCGGTAGGTGAAAAATGGAGCGGTGGATGATATATGAATTTGTGAATCATCCTATTTGCTTTCACATAATGTTAAAGGAGAATGTGACACATACACAATGTTAAAGGAGAATGTGACACACACTAACTGTAAACTACCACACCCACATAGTAACAACGGATGAGTAATAAAATAGTTTATAAAAGAATAAAAAAAAGAACACTGTTCATTTAGTGAGAGGCAATGAAGTCAACAAATGTAATAATGTATAATGTATAATATAATTTAATGGGTTAAACCGAACTGACTCAAGACCAACCTGAAAGGTGATCCGTCTGATCGGGGTTCTAGTTGACCCGTTTTGACCCGAGACCTGTAACGACCCATTACCTGACCCACCCGATTTTCCACCATTAGTTTTTCCTTTTTCCATTTCTTAATTGGGTTCACATTCTATGTAAGTAACAAGCTTAATATCTACCTTTAACTTTTGCAGGTTCTGTGACCCCTTGATCTACTTGATGATGGGGTAGGTACTCTCAAGTTACAGTAAGTTTCTGTTTGCTAAAATTTTAAATTATATACAGTTTGATTTCATTTTGATGATATATGATACTGTTACCATCACATGCAGGAACTGTGAAGGTTAACTGGGGTACATATTACGGCAAATAAAGTTTTCAGAATGATTTTTATTGTTTGTAAACAAGGTGGAGTGGTGGTGTTTGGGATGTATGATGGATGGATTTGGCGCTAGTGGTATTTTATTATCTGCCTTGTTTTAGATTTTGGTTTTCTTGATATTAGTAGTTTGTTGTTATCCTTTAAAAAAAGTTAGTTAGCTATAACTTCATCACGTTCTTGCTGCTTACATTTCTGAACTTACATGTCGAATGAACTATGAAAATCTGTTCTTATTGGGAATACCCTTCATGTAGTGAAACCCATTATCTTATTTAGTGATTTATGCTTTAATATATAGGTGAAATTGGTTAAATGATTTAGTTATAGTTTCTAGTATTCTGTAGATATCATCATTTTATGCTATAGTGGTTTGTTGGTTAATGAACAGAAAAATTGTTTTGACATACATTTTGGTTAATTTCTTAGTCTTGATCATGCTCCTGCTGATTGTGTTTATGTTTTTATTGTTCAAGGTGAGTAACATGTCCCCGACAACTAACTGTCTGCAGATAAGTGCGCACCCTATTTCCTGGTCAAGATTTCTAACCGTCTACATTTTAGCTTATAAGTTGCCTATTTGAATTGCTTTTGAGACAACACTTGAGATGAAAAGAAACATAACTTATGATTGAAAAATAAGCGGGTTATTAAAAACAGGTAATTTGTAAGTACTGATATGACTCTTACCAACATGGATTGACCCATCATAATATCTGTGGATAATATATATGGTTACAATAACTAAAAGAATAGTAATAAATTATTGAATATAACAATTTTTGAGGTTAAAAGAATTCAAATGCATTTTAGTCTTTTAGACAAATGTAACTCATTGATATGTTTTTTAGTTAAAACTTAGATTTAAGTTTATTTGGATATCAGACTTTATTTAGATATCATTTTATTTTGGATACAAATAGGCTAATCCCTGCCTTCCATCTCTATTTGATAAAATATATGAAATTTAAACCAACTTAACAAAGCCACTTTCATCCCATTTTTTTAAATATTAATATCTCTTAAACCGTTAATCGTTAAACAAAAATATATACCCTCACGACGAGCATTTAGTTATCTTTCTATAGATGAGCACTTTGATATACTTCGACAAACTTATTTTTTCGTTTCTTTTTCGCTTTTTTTCCTTTTTTACGTTTTTTCGTCTTTTTTTATTTTTTTCTCGTTGTTAAAACTTGCATGATAAATCACATGTGATTAAACACTAATTTGAATAAATAAAATCACATGTGATATTAGTGTTAAATCACTTATGATTCTTCATGAAAGTTTTAACAACGAAAAAAACGAAAAATAACGTAAAAACGTGAAAAAACCAAAAAGAACGAAAAAAATGTGAAAAAACGAAAAAATAAAGTTTGTCAAAAGTATATCAAACTGTCCGTCTATAGAAAAATAATTAAATGTTGGTCGTGACGGTATAATTTGTTTTGTCTAACGATTAACGGTTCATGAGATATATAAATCATAAAAAATAGGTGAAATATTAGAATGTTTTTAATGTCAGCAATTGATTTCTTTTTAAATGGATGGTGTAATGAGTACCTGATAATGCTACCTATTTTTACATTATCTATAACCATTCATGATTGCAGCTTTCGGCTGTTTCTCGTGATATAAAACATATTTTTAGGACCAGTTTCATCTATAGATAACACTCGACCACCCTTGGGCCTTGTGCATACATAAAATAAATATGATCACCTAATAATTTCCCTACCACAATACTATCTTTGACTATTGGGCGAGGGTTGCAAATCTTCCACTTCATTTGATGACGTATAGTAGTCACCCGGACTTTCGAGTCCGGGCTTCACTATCCGAGTTGGGCTCAAGCCCAACAATCCGTAAAAGACTTAAAGACGGCCCAGGACCAACCCTGGGCCGAATCCACAAGAACTATACTCCAATCACGGCCGCAAGTTACTTCCTGACAAGGGAAATCCGTGACATAGCCAAATAGAGTAAAGAATATTGCATAGGGAATCGAAAGGAGAATGTCAACGTCCCAAATACGAATAACAAACAACAAGACGGTGACCCAAGCCACTATACTACAAAGTGTGACGTAGTTAACGATGTTGACCATACGATAACCACCCTATTACCCATCAGTCCATAGGGTGTATTCCATCTTGTAACCTATGCAATCAACAACGACGTCAGCCTATATAAAGAGTCCACCAAACACTCCTAACGATATGACTTCCGCACCCAGATTACACACATACTACATTTAGACAAGTACTTACTCTTATGTCGGAGTCCATTCGCGGGATCCCCTCTCGCGGTAAGGCTAACGGTTTATCTTTTTCTTAGCAGGAAGTCTTCCATTTACTTTCACTTAGTACAAATTCCCATTACGACGAGCTTGGATTCATATTTCAAGGGAGTCGTTCTCTTTCCAAACTATACCACATTTTTTATGCTAACAAGTTGGCGTCATCCGTGGGACCAAACACAACTGCGTTCCTAAAACTCATCACCAAAAAAAATAAGCAAATCAATAGAACATGCTCCCACCCCCGTTGACTCCGTCATACGGAACACAACAGGGAAAGGAAGCAAGCAGGCAATTGATGGCCCACAGGTTTCATGCCAGACGAGAAACTCCGTGAGATTTGTGACAAACATTACAGCCAACTTTTGCCTCTAATGGCCGAAAAAGTTCATCAAGAAAAACTCTAAGGCGTTCAAACTCGCTTGAGTTTTAGAGAAAGCTCATGAAGAAACTCACAGACTTAGGAAAAAACTCAACTTTCCGAGTCGGAATCACATGACAAAAGAAGAAAATATAAGAAAAGGCGAAAGCCAATCCCAAGCACTATGTCTAGAGGCTCTTACCGTCTCAAACTCTAAGTGTCTTCTCCAGATTGAGACACCGAGACCCAGGACCCTCCTGCCACAAGAGTCCCGTGAATACCAACATATTCACGAGGTTGGGAGAGAAGGAAAAAAGATGTCTTCACGCGATTGGGTGAAAAGGAGAGGGACGTGTTCTCACGTCTAGGATCTAAAAGTACGCCTCGCCATAAGAATGCGAGTGCCTGGAGGCACGCAAGTGCTGGGAGGGCCACTAGAGATCCAGACCTGAGAAAGAGAGAGGCAAGAAACCTCGTCTGAAGCTATGTCACATGCTCTAACGAAAGGCAAAGATAAATTGAAAAAGAATAGGACGCATCTGACCGAGCAAACTATAGAAGGCCCATCCCAGATGAAAAAGAATCTCTTTCAGAAAGTGAAAGGTAGAGGAGGCCACTGGAAGTCCAGGCCGAAGAAGCAAAAATCTACCACTAATGAAGAAGATTTGTCCCAACCCTGGCTATGTGAAGAAACAGACCCATTTACTTCACGGATCCGTAACTTTGAGTTCCCCAAGAGGATACACATGCCAGGAAACGTCAAGACATATGACAGATTAGGAGATCCGGAAGACCACCTCAAATTTTTCCAAACCGCGGCCAAAGTAGAGCGGTGAGCCATGCCGACGTGGTGCCATATGTTCAACTCTAAGCTAATAGGATCGGCCAGACTATTGTTTGACGAACTCCTACCAGAGTCTATAGATAACTATGTGGAGCTACGAAAAGCATTCCTTGCAAACTTCTTACAACAAAAGAAGTATATCAAAGACCCTGTAGAGATTCACCACATAAAGCAAAGGGAAGGAAAGTCAACAGAAGCATTCATGGAACGCTTCAAAGCAGAAAGCATACATGTGAAAGATGCGCCAGAATGCATGAGGGTGTCCGGATTCATGCATGGCATCACCAACCCTGACTTGATCAAACGACTGAACGATAACATTCCAAAGTCAGTAGATGAAATGATGAGTGTAACCACAGCCTTCCTTAGAGGAGAAATAGCTATGGTGAATCAATCCAGAAAGAAGGGTCCACCGTCCTGGAGACACCATGAAGCAACCCATAAACCAAGCTTTGACAAAAATATAGATTTCAAAAATAGGTAAAAGTCAAGCAGAAGACATGACAGGTATACACCCTCATCAAGACTCCAAAGGAAATTCTAGCAATGGATACTGTAAAATTCAAAGAACCCCCATTGATGTCGGTCCTGCAGAGAGCCGAAACAAAAACAAGTTATGTGAGTTCTACGGAGACAAGTGCCATAACACTAATGAATGCATCCACCTAAAGAAGCAAATTGAGGAGGCCGTAAAGTTTGGACAGCTATCACATCTTATTAAAGAGCTAAAGCAGGGAAGCAACAAAGGAAAGCATGCGAAAGCTGCTAAAAAGGAGAAACCTCCGGGAAGGAAAAAGCCCCATTAATATTTATGGTACAACCACGATAGTGAGTGACAAGGAAAAAAGTTACTCAAAGTTTCTCTCCAAACCCAGAAATCTCATTTCCACCCTTAGAAAATAATCATGGGGAGGATAGCCTGACGGTGATTGAGCCAGAAATAGGAGGCCACCTCATACATCGCATGTATGTCGATGGAGGCTCCGCTTCAGAGGTTCTGTATGAACATTGCTTCAACCAGCTTTGGCCTGAGGTTAAGAACTGAATGACTCCAGCTACAACCCCACTCCTACGGTTTGATGGGGAGATATCCTGGCCACTGGGACATATATCCTTGTTGGTATCACTAGGAGACGTGGAACATTCCACAAGTTCATGGATGAATTTCATGATAGTACGGTTACCATCTCCATACAACGACATTGTCGAAAGGTAGGGGATCAGGAAAATTCTAGCGGTCCCCTCAACTGCCTACAGAATGATCAAATTCCTAATACGGGATGGAATAGTCGCACTACATAGAAACATGACAATGCCAATGGAATGCAGGATGATAGCAGAACCTCCAGCCGAACTCCCACCCAGTATACTAGTCGCATAAAAAGGAATTAAGGTGGCAATTCACCCAAAATACCCCAAGCAGATGATCACTATAGGCGAGAACCTATTACAAAAAGGAAGGATGGAGTTATCCACTCAAAAACAATTTGGACGTATTTTCTTAGAAGCCCGTGGATATGAGCGGAGTACTACGATCTATAGCGGAACATCAGCTATATATCGGCGAAGGATGTCCCCTGATAAGGCAAAAGAAAAGAG
>BQNB010004258.1:103775-108941 GCA_026074375.1 Tanacetum coccineum
GCGGAGCAAAGAGGAAGCTATCTAGATGTGGAAGGAATCAAATGGGTAATGAGCCGATCTTGGCATTGCCGGAAGGAGCAGACGATTTCGTAGTATATTATGACGCGCGAAGCAAGGATTTGGAAGCATGCTTGGAAAATGAGAAGGTGATTGCTTGTACGTCGCGACAACTGAAGGTTCTTATGAAGGATTGCATGGCTAACGTGGTAGGTTTTGCCTTATAATGCTAGAGGCATTAAGTGAACGAGACATGGAGAGTAATCTATACGGATCATGAATGTCTCCAACACACTTTCAATTAGAAGGATTGAACATGAGGCAAAGATGATTGATGGATGTTATTTAGTGGTTTGATTTTGAGGGCCAAGTACATCTGGTGAAAGGCAAAGTGATGTTGGTTACCGTAGGTAGGAGAAGAGGTGAAAGCCGAGAATCAGTTCGAGTTAGATGTACGATGTCCGATCTAGGTTTGAGAAAAGGATGTGTGGTGCTAAGATAAGATGTCAAAGCAAAGAACGCGTCAATATAAAGATGTTGCGTGCTTGGACCAGACGAGTGTGAAAGGAGATGAGAGTCGGTTCATATTGGTTAGGCTAGGTTCGACCTCCATTTAGAGAGATGTAAGGACCTTGGCTATGAAGATGCGTATACGACAAAGTATTCTATCCCATCTTGGAGCGGAGTACAATGTTGTGTCGGTTTTAGGTTAACTAATCGATTACTGGGAAAGTATGATGAAGAGGATATAGGCTAGTGCGGTTAGTATTTAGCGTATTCGGAGTGGAAGATTGAGTATCAAGGGTCTTAGGATTGTTGCTACAGAACCCGAGTTACCCGAGTAGAAGTGGGAAAGGATAACTAAGGATATTTTTATTAAGTTACCAAGTGTGAGTAGTGGATACGATGCGATTTGGGTGTAGTTAATGGACTGACTAAGTCACCCCATTCCTAGCTATGCTTAGGACAAGTATGGTAGATTTTAGAGGTAATTGACTTACTCTTTTCGTGAGATGAGTCTGTCCCTAAGGTGGGGATTATCATTCGGGTATGGATGTGCAATCATTTTGAAGCATGGTATGGTTAGTGATATATACTTATAAATAATACAACAATAACAACTACGACAACAACAAAAAAACCCAATCCCGTCTTATCGAGATATGGGGGAGGTGAAGTGTACTACATAATGTTAAATTACAAAAAAAACATATATCAAAATGCAAGCTAGAGCTTTTATTGAATAACCTGTTGATGAAGTCTTGTCTGCAGTTCATCAACTTCTTGTTGAAGTGGCTCATTTTCCATCTCATCATCCAAGCTAGGTTGTCATAATAATGAATGAGAACTGAAGGCCAAGCACCAGTGGTTGGATAACAGTAGATATGAGCTATGTGAATAATAAAAATCAAAAAATCATCTGTAATAAAAGCTAGGGACAGTATGAAATCGTATTTGGATGTGCTCCTACTATGTGAAGTTTTAATAAGTAGATTACCAAAATCTATAGTATTTGGTATTTTCTGAATGTAATGATACTGGAGTGGTGAAATAGTCATCTTTTATGAGCATATAACCGATGCATATCATTAAATGTTTCAAAATTTATGTTCGACTAATTTTAACAGATATATAATATTTATGGTCAAACTAGGACTACATACGAAAGTCACATGTACTATTTCAGCATGTAGTATAAAAAAATAATATGAATAGAGAATTCGTACCTTCTACAGAACATCGATAATAACTCATGCTACTAACAGTTGTGCAATTACATATGGTAAAGTTTAGACTTTAGATCCTGGATATATGACGACTAATTATTAGTATATAAATTTCGATAATTACCTTAGTACAAATAAAAACGAAGAATGCTCAACCTCCTATAGATACGAAGTCTAGTTTCCTACTAAAAGATTATATACATATCCGCATTCATGTATGACTCAACATAGCATAGAAATATTGTGACAACCATGACTTGAGCAGGTTGGTCAAACCGTAGTGTTGACCTAAATGTATCTGTTGTAATGTATGGTTATGTGTTTATACGTGTTTATATGTGTTTGTGTGGGATATGTGAGATTAGATAATCAATCCATTGAGCGTGATCGTCTCATTGGGATTGGATTTGTGTTGAATTTTGTGAAGTTCATTTCGTTCACTTTTGGTGACAAGGAAATGATTTCGGTGATTGAAGCGGTTTCGCGTTAATTGTGTAAGTAATTATACGTATACGTATTTTTGTGTTAGTAATTTAAGATAAGTTTAGGTTTTAGAGGTTAAGTTAAGAGAAATGAGTTATTTGATGGAGAAATTTCATTTTAATCACTTATAGTGATAATGAAATTGATTGGGTATTTTGAGAGAATTGTTTTGGTTAATATGTGGATGTCTAGGTGATGGATTAAAATGGGAAGTGTGTCATTTGTGAAAGAAATGAGTTTGTTAAAATATGAGAGTTTTTGGAAGACTTTCTATTTTTAGAAAGTGAATTTGTGAAATAAAAAGTATTTTTGGAAAGTTAATTATTTTTAAAAGTCTAGTAAATTGCGTTTAAGCAAAAAATTATGTGCAAATAAGCTTAGGTTTTTATAAAAACTTAAGGTAAAGCAAATAATTAAGTAATTAATAAATAAATAATTTTTTTTATAGATGAATAGTAAAAACGAATTTAAAGAGGATAAGGGGAAAGAAAAGAAAAAAAAAGAGTTTTAAAAGGAAACAAACTCTAATTAGATATTATCTATAATTAATTAGGGGCCTATAAATACAAAATAAATCCCATAACCCTCCTCCTCTATTGCTCGACCGATCCAGAGAGAAAAAAAAGAGAAGAAATTTTTTAGGGTTTAAGGTATTTTCTAATTCTTTGTTTAATTCTAGTTTTTATTTTAATTCTTGTAATCTAAGCATGATGGATTAGGTTTAATCATGAAAATAAATTAGGGTTTTAAATTTTCTGGAGTTTATAGTTTAATGATGATTGTTTGATCATTGGTTCAATTGGTTTCGTGATTTAATCGTTAGGGTCTAGATCGCCCAAATTAGTTATTTAATTCACTGCAGAAAATTAGGCAGTTTTGTAACGGTCATAACTCAATCATAAATTATCAAATAAACAATTTACAACATACTGAAGATAACCTCAGAGAGTCTACTTTCCAGCAAAGTTGGTCTCGTGAGTTTTTATGGTCGGGAAGTGGGTCAAAAGGTCTTTACAAAATCAGTGTGTAAAACTGTGACGAATTTCAGTTTTGGTTTTGATTTTTCTAAAAATACTTAGACATCTAGTTAGAGGCTCTAAATCACGTGGAAGTTAGTTTATATATTGTGTGTGACCCCTGAATTTTTGCTAAGTAGGTTATGAAGTTTAAGTGGGTTATCTAACGTCATACTTTTAGGGGGTCAGATTCTGGCCGAATTATAGACACTTTGGATTAATAAATTTCTAAAGGGTATTTGTAAAAGGGTAATGACTTTGGGAGAGCTAGCAGATGTTCATAAGACATATATGTAGCATTGTGAATTTTGGTTTGAATTGTGGAAGTGTTTAAGTGGTACGTTTAGGACGCGTAAGTGAGTATAAAATTCTGCTCTAATCCAGAAAATTTAAAGTGTAGTATTGAAGTGTAAATGGTGTATATAAGAGTTGGAAAAGGTTTAAAACAAGTATAGAACTATGGTAGATAGCTTAGATATCCATCATAGTTGAGGTTACATCATATTGGGTTGAATGCCTAATTGATGGTAGCTTATTGTGTGCTTAATTGTTTAGATTATCCGTGAAGTGTTTGTGAAGCTTTTGTTGGATTCTTTTGGGAAGCTAAGCATCAGGTGAGTTTCATAGTCCCTCTTTTTAATGTTTTAAATTGGGATGGAAATGATGCTAAGTGTTTTGGAAATGTTTTGAATTGCTGTGATTATGTGTTTTGATTGCGTGTGGACATTATGTGACTGCATATGGCTTGTTGTTGCATGATATTGTGTTGTGTTGAGGATCATTAATAGTGGGGCTGATCATCTCACGGATCGTTAATTTGAGATTGATCAACTCAGTGAATTGGTATGGGTCCAGGCCTAAATATAAGCTTCAGCTGGTAGACTTTTAGGTGCGTAAGTGACGTATGTGGGATCGGAGGGGTACGCCTACCCAGTATATGTATGGTTGGTTTGATATGGTGATTTGGTTTGCATGTTAGCATAAGTTCATATGTTGCATAATTGTCCTATATTGTTTTGATAATCACAGTAATTGGTTTGAAAGGTTTATAATGTGAGTCTTAAACCTATGACTCTCACCAACCGTTGTGTTGACGTTTTTAAGCATCATTTTCAGGTGAGCTTAATGGTGCTAAGATAGAGCGAAGTGGCTAGAAGAGACCGTAGGATGCTTGGAGTTATTTATGCTTTCTGTTTGAATAAATGCGTTTGCATGAATTGTTTGGATTATGTTTTTGCATGTCATTTATTGACGAGACCTCTTTCTCATTAATAAAGACACCATTAGGTTTTGGGTATTGTTATGACACTTTGTGTCTTTGCTTTACTTTAGTTTTCATTTTAGTATTCTCTATATAGACACCATGTGTTGTGATGATATCCATTCTTGTTTACGCCTCGCGTTTCCGCCTTGGCAGGGTGTGATAGATTTTTATCAGAGCCAGGTTATAGAGAACTAGGTGGTTGAGCCTAGACTATAGCTTAAGGGTCCCTCACATAGTTGCATTTTAGGGCATAAGTGTTTGTGTACGTATATATCGTATGTTTGCGCTACCTAAAAGCTTTGAAATTCTTTCTATTTTGAATTACTACTATATAATATGAAATATATACTTTTTTATTATGGAGATCTAACAGTATATACCCCTTTGTTATTGTTTTAGTCATGTCTTCCCCTACCCCTAGGAGATATCATTGGGAGATTGTTTACCTCACTGGACCTACGGAGTTGGGTGACTTTTGAGAGGAGAAAAGTCAAACCCAAGCGAGGCCCAACATAAGTTTATTTCATTTTATACCTCGATGCGTTGCTATAATCGAGGATTGCTTTTATATTTTGGGTCACAATGTGACTTCTATTTTCGTTTGGATGATTGGGATTTTATGGTTCGTTAGATGGATTATCATGTTTGAGTTATATTTGAGTTATTATTAAGTGCTATG
>BQNB010004259.1:0-45000 GCA_026074375.1 Tanacetum coccineum
ATAATAACTCTTATATAAATAATGTAAATATACATAAGGGATGTAAGCATATATGTATATATGTATGTCATGTAAGCATGCAATGTAAGCAAGTAAGCAAGTAGTGTGTATGCACATGAAAAAGTTTGATGTGATGCAATGTTTGTGAAAACGGTTATAGTCTAGGGTAAAATATGCAACCTAGTTCCCTATAACTTTGGCTCTGATACTAATCCGTAACACCCTCAAAAATGTGTCGCAGCGGAAATATGTCCGGGAGTGTTACTTCATAATACAACAGAACAAGATACAAGAGAACGACCTCTAAATATGTCGTTTGAAAAGTAATCTCGTTGATTTTCTTGAAATTGATATAACATTTGTCCCATAATTGCATCACTATGAAAAGCTTGAAAGCAATACAACGAGATTTGATCATTTGTATGTAAGTAGAAATCCATGAATGAAATCTTGTCAACTTAGACTCCAATGTACATCAAGTAAGCCAAGCATCTAATTCACTTGAGAAAAACATGCTTAAAAGGGTCAACATAAAGTTGGTGAGTTCATAGGATTTTTGTATATGTAAATGTTGAAATCAAAAGGTTTATAAAGTATGCATGACCATTTCAATCCTTATAATAGTCTCCAAAAATGTAAGTGTAAATGTAGAACCGAAAGAGTATAGTGTCTACTGCTTCACCACAGTATAATGAAAAGTGTTTAGTAATCAGTAATGTTCAACAAAGTAGTGTGGACCACAAGATTTCCAAAATGTATGTGACTACTATAACAGATACAGTATCACATAGAAAGTATCTACTATTGCGCTAAGCTCATGACACCGAAGCTAATTTGTGTAGCATATAATATGCTAAGTGTATTCTGCCCTACCGGTGTCTGACCAAGACACCCAATGAGATTTGACATGGTATATATCCATTTATTGGGAGCCCCGTGGGTAGTGAGCGCTACTCACCCGGATAGGGATAATTAGTCCAAATAGATCTATTTATAACATTTACGCTTACAATCCGTAATTAACAGTTCATGATAGTTTCGGGAAAGAGAGTGATCTAATCGCTACTTAGGCAACACGTAAACAGAAGATGATAACCGAAAACACTTGTGTCCAATGAAGAAATAACCATTGTATTCATAAACAGCTTTAAATACTTAAATCCATAAGTAGAAAGGGTGTGATATCAATCAAGTAACCGATTTTGTAATGAGTATGTAAACCAATTTGAAATCAACCATGTAAATGCATTTCTAAACAAACATGTTCTCACCCCAAAAATATATGTAAAACAAGTAAAACATGAGGCTATAAACTCACCTCGATGTTGTAGAACGATTGGTAGGAATGCACATATTAAGCATAACAACACCGGAACGGCTCGACCACGAAGTTACGGTTTATCTTAACGGCTATGACCCACTAGCCTAGGATAATACATTTGGGTTTTCTGATGGATGATTACATCAACGCGACACGTTGATAAAGATTTAGATCCCCAAGTTGTAATGGTTCGGTGGTTGGTTAAATAAAACAATCGAAAAATGAAAGCAAAGTATGTAATATATTACGTATATATTACATATGAAAAATGGACAAGTATATAATTCATATGGTGAATTATATAATAAAGACAAACAACCAAAAGAATAATCGAGGTATATAATATTTTGCAAGTATTATATAAGAAACGCGAGAAAATAATTGAAACAAAATATTTCGACACGTTTTCGGAAATCACCAATTAAATTAATAAAAAGTTCTTGCATAAAAGTAAACACACTTTTAAAGTTACGAATTAAGTAAACGATGTTTTCAAAGCTTTTATAAAGGTTATACTTTTATCTTCTAGTCGGAAATTATAAAATAATATTTTATAATTTAACATTTCGTTTCCTCGACGGATTTTAGTTAAACTATTTGTTTCATTTGTAAAAGTGTAGTTTTCGTTTATTCACCGGGTTATTGTATAATTAAAGTTTAAAAATCTAAAAATTATATAACTTGGCCCTTTTTATCGGGTTTCTAAAATAATAAAAATTATAGTGAAAATTACTAAGTGTGGAAATTTATAGAAATTTCAGCATGACCCATTTGTTTATACGACGTTTCCCATTTTATAAAATTCAACGCTTTCCACTCTAATCCATCCAAGTCGCACTATTCGCGTGTTTTAAAATATATATATATTTAGACGAGATTGAATAAAATAAAAGTAAATAAATCAAACACGCCCTTAAAGGCTGTTGTCAAAACCAAACGCACCCTTAGGGGGCTTCCATACCAACCAAACGCACACTAAAGCCGATAATCAATGAACCAAATGCACTATATGCTGTTATACAGCGAACCAACCACACTCAAAAGCGGATAAGACCAAACGCACCCTATGTGGGTCATAAAACCCAGAAATAAACACCCCTAGCGGGTCTGTTTTTAGAACCAAACGCGCCCTGCTAGTGCTAAAAATAAAACGCACCCTGTTTGGGACTGAGAAACCCAACGCACCCTTGTGCTGATAAAAATGACACGCATCCTTATGGGCAGATTTAACAACCAAACGCACCATGTTCGCTGCTAAGAAAGAAAACAAACGCACCCTTAGTACCCTAAACCAACCACACCCTGGTGGTTGTATTAAAAACCCAACGCACCCCTTTTGGTGGATCGTAGTGGTGAGGAGGTGGAGGTAGCGTAGATGTGGATGGTGGCTGTCATGGAGGTGACGACTGGGAGATTGTTGTGATGTGGTGATGGGTGGCGTGGTGATAGCGTTGACGGCGGTAGACAGAGCGTCGATGGTGTGGTTGGGCTATTAAGGTGATAGAGGTGAGTGGCAAGGAGATGACATGGTGGTGTGGGTGGCCGGCGGCGGCGGATTGGCCTAAAATTGGCTGAGGCGGCGCCGGATATTTTTAAAGAGGGAGGAGGAAGATATATGTGTGTGTGCTAGGGTTTGATTAGAATGAATAAAAACCCTAATGGGTTATGTATATATACTCTAAAGTTTTAAAATCAAGTGGCATGTGTATAATAGTTTAGGGTAATTGTTGTAAATATTACTAGAAGGACCAAATGTGTAATCTTTTGTAAATATTGGTTCGGGACTCGTTTAAGCTAGTTAACGGACGATTCAAAATACAAAAGTTGCGCCATTGTTTTCCAACTAATTTTTCCTACGAAAATGAGTATTTAAACGTCTATTATTTCATAATTGTTTTATAACATTTATTTAAAATGTTTATTATTTATTTGGTAGTCCTTGGGTATCACGGGTAAGCTTTGTCCGTAAAATAAAACTTAAATTTGAATATTCTCATTTTTAACAAACGTTTTTGAAATAAAATGTTAAATAATTTATTAAATATTTTTATTTAATAAAAAGTGATAATTTAATATAATTAAATTATTTTCGTGTCGGTACGCGTTGTGTGCGATTTTTAAAATTAACAAGATATTCTCGTTTTCAAGCAAAGTGAGATAGAAAATCAAATTTATAAACGACAAATATATAATAATAAATATGATTTACTATCTAAATATGTTCCGAAAATTTACCGATTACGCAGTAATCGTTTTTATGTGACAATAAAAGGTCAGAAGTCAAAAAGTCAAGTCAAACCCAAAAAGTCAAAGGGTAAAATAGTCTTGCCGGTTGTTACACTCCACTTCAACTCCAAATAAGTGATAAACAATAATCTCCGTAACCTATTCTTCAAATAATCCCAAAACTAGCCATTTTCTAAATCTGTTCTATCCGAGATCCAATCATGTGTGTTAACCGATATCTAATAAAGCTGGCAGCATAAACTCGTGGCAGCAGTAAGTGAAAACGATCAGTAATAAGTTACCTTTAACAGTAGTAAGTTACTTTGACAGCACAAACTCATGTTAGCATCATAAAGTATTGAACGAGTATCATGAAATTACTTGCATTCATCTTGGTATCGTCTTGATATCACGAGCATAAACTAACACCACTAACGAACCTTTGGCAGCACTAATGCTTTATAAGCAGTAATCTCAGTCAAACAATAATTACCACCAGTAACCTTACTCGTCCCATTGTGTCCACCAGTAGTGCTGCTTTTATCACCAGCAGACCAAGAATCATATGCGAAGTAAAATCGTGCTAGAAAACGATCAAAAATCTTTCTACCATGTTCATAAGATTCGACTGCTGATTTGTTATACCAACAAAATTAAGGTTTGTAGAAAACCCTAAATAATCATGTCGTTACAATAGCAAAAACAAATAATCCTTCTTCTTTATGATCGTGTACTTGATATCATATAATATGCTCGAATTAGGGTTTATAAGAAACCCTAGTTTTCACTTTTATTCGAATAAGATCTTGTAGCATTTAAGTAACGAATAAAGACAACATGATCTTGTAGTATCCTGCTGTTGACGCCACCATCATGATCACGAACATATAATTTCCTATTTTTGTCGAATTAGGGTTTACCAAAATCCCTAACTTCACCGATTTCACCAATTAACCAAAACAGAAAATTATAACCTTCTTTTCTTTATAAATTTGACACAAAAACCTTGTAGAATCCTAGATCAAGAGCCCTATGGCTCTGATACCAATTGTGGAGTTTGTTAGAACTCCTTAGATCGTTTATAACTCGAGATTGTTTAGATCTCATCTAGGATTAACAATAACAAAGTTCATAGAATATGTATAGCGGAATTAACATAAGAACAATGTAATTGTAACAAGGTTTTTCTTCATTATCATTCACTACAAGCCTCGATTCTACATGATCAATTATAGAACGGTTATCTAACTATAACAGGAATCAAAGATCCTTGAGGCTAAACACAAAACTAACTCTAACTCTAGGCGTTTTACATAAACCACACGCCTAGAACACACACTTTTTACTAGACGTCTACATCTTTCTGTGCACTCCTAAACCTACACGCCTGAATCTCTTTATATAATAGAGATATCTAGGTTTATAAAGGAATCATAAATATATTAGGAATGTAAATCTTCCTAACTTTAATCTTTATCTTCATCTTGTTAAGGAAGTCTTCATCTTTAGTCCCTCTTGTTTCATTCTTTTATTTCTTTTGTATCATCAAATCAATATTTCCCAACAAAAACTAGCCATAAGATATTAAATTGGCAAAGATGTCTAGGGAAACGCGAGTGTGTAGAAAGGATACCATCGATAACAGTCTTCATACTACCCTACCCATAATATGGTTTATCCCTCTTAAGATATTTCAATTGCATTTAATATACTCTTATAGGCCTTGTAATAGTCTTCATTCTACCTTACTTGAGCGTTGCCTTAACGGAATATTAAATAGACGATGGGTTTATCTAATTCGTTCATGACTTAGGAAATACTTACACAGATCATCATAAGTGTGACAAAGCAACGGGATTAGGAGAAGCAATCTAAGGAGTAGTACATGATTAAGTAAATACATCTTTTTATCATAAAGTTTTCACCAGTAGATTAGATTATATTTAGTTTAATTAGATAAAACAAACCAACCTCTCAAACCAATGATTTTTACTACTTTCTATAAAATAAAAATACAAAAAGAATCTTCTCTCAACCCCGTAGAGCTCTGTTAGATCTTGATCGAGCCTTCCCAACCTATTTCCCTAGAGAACGATAACAACCCCCCGAGTCTTGCTTATACCACACTGCAACGATTAGGTGCACTACCTAGGGAGTTGTAAAACTTCGTGTTGAAATCTAACGATAACCGCATTAAGTTTTTGGCACCGCTGCCCGGGGAATAGTTAGGTTTCGACCATTGCTTAACTTAGGTCTACTCGCTTGATTCCTATCAAGTGAGATCTTTATTTTCAGTATATTAGCTTTGTTGTAGTCTATCTTTTCTTTGTATTATTTGTTTCGTAAATCATTTTTGTTGACCTCTATAGGAGACGAAAATCGTATTTGTACTCTTGGAGATTACTCCAGACCTAGCCACGAGGGCTATAGGAACACCATTGAGCTCCCTGAAGGGAACAATGTGGTGCCTCTTCGATCCAACACCATCCGGTTGGTGCAAAACGGATGCTCATTCCACGGACTTCGGTCTGAGGATCCAAACCAACTTCTCAAAGATTTCTTAGAACTTGTGGACTCACTTGACCTTGATGTTGCAAATATGGAAAGAATGCGCCTACGTTTATTTAAATTTTCCCTTCGCAATCAAGCTAGCAATTGGCTTGAACGTCTTCTAACAGGATCCATCTCCACATGGAAGGATCTTACTACTCGTTTCCTTGCTCAATTCTTTCCACCGAGAAGGACTACAAAACTCCGCAATGACATTCTGATATTCCAACAACATCAAGGAGAGTCTCTTTCTGAAGCATGGACTCGTTTCAAGGACCTACTATAAAAAGTCCCTCATCATGGCATCGATCGTTGGCTTTAAATTTAAATTTTTTAGGATCATGTCTCCTTTCATCTTAAGTGCGAAATTGACTGCGCCGTCGACGGCAAACTCCGCGATAAGAATGCCGACGAATCTTGGGAAATCATTGAGAACCTTGCCCTCTACGACCATGAGGGCTGGAATGACTCAAAAGAATTTGTCAAACAGGTCAAGGTTATTTCTACATCTCAAATCACTTCAAAAACACCTGACTGAAGACTTCTTGAGCTCGAGGAGCAGATTAAATTCTTACTAAAGGGGTCACGACCGACACCTAGACCAAGCTCAACACACATCCCTCAAGCATATGCTGAGGCAGTTTACTCAGACCCTCACCCATAAAACCTGAATGAGCCACCAAAGTAGAACCCCTTCACCTTTCGTGAACGTACCAGTCCAAACCCCCAACCCCAGGCATTAGGAACCACTTTCGAGGCTTGAGTATGAGACTACATGGCAGCACACGCCGAAAGGATGAAGAGGTTTGAGAATGCCATTTTCAAACAGCGAGGGGAGATCAACAATTGGATGACAGAGATGTTCAAACTTTTTACGGAACTCACGACCAGTAGGGCTCCTAAAAAGTTATTAATGAGAGAAGAGGCTAATCACCCCGTCACCAAAAACATAAATTCTATCTCTCTTATCATAGGAAAGGAAGAAAAGAATGACAATGATAACGCAACGACCAGCGATAACATTGAAAAACCTGACGGATCGAATGCGAAGATGCCATTAAAGGAAGCCAAGAAGGAAAATGATGCTGAAAATGGGACCAAAAACAAACCAATCAAAAGTGCTGAGAAGGAACTCACGCGAGCTGAAGATGAAGAAGTAGTGGAGGCACCCATCTCGCAGCCTGTAGGGTATTACCTAAAGCATATCATCAACAAGAAACTAATCGAGGGACTTGTTGAAAATCATAGGTTCAATGACACCTTATCGGCAACCCGAGTAGGAAAAATGAAATGGAAGACCTATAATTTGTTACCTAGGGGGCATGTTTATGAAGCAATCCTTAAGAAAAAGATAACAAAAAAGGAGGACATTGGAGGAAATTTCAAAATACCCTGTAACATAGGAGGCCTGAAACACATAAACGCCCTAGTAGACTAAGGATCTGCCATGAACGTCATGCCTCTCTCCACCTACTGGAAACTAACAGAGGAAAGGCCTGCTGAAACGGACATTAAACTCTCCCTAGCTAGCCATTCATATATCTACCCTTTAGGGATAGCAGATGATGTATTAGTTGATGTTGCTGGTTATATGTACCCTGTTGACTTTGTAATCTTAAATATAAAAGAGGATGAAAAGAGACCCTTCATCTTAGAAACACTATTCTTGGCTACCGCTAAAGCCGTGATTAAGTTTGATAAAGGAACCGTAACTTTGAGATATGGAAAGAGTAAGATGAGTTTCCATAGGATACCTGAATTCCTCTGTAAGATCGAGAGAGGAATTAAGAATAATATAGAGCCTATAGCCCCTACTATGACCATGAATAAGCTAGTCCTTGAATGGGAGGAAAGGATAAAATTTCACCAAGAAAAGGAGATGGAGTTTGACCAATGAAGGAGCAAAACCTTCAAAAATAAGCATCCCGCTCTCGTCAAAGTTGAAAGTGAAATGAACGATGAAGGAGAAGTCACGTAAGGATGTGTGACTTCGAGTCTAGCTACAAGACTCATAAATAAAGAAAAGCTCTTTTTGGGAGTCAACCCAATATTTATTTTCTTGCATTTAGGAGTGTCGTGTGTTTTAATTCTTTATCATTTATTCTTTTATGTTTGAATCAATTTTGTAATCATGCTTTACTTTGTTTTTAACTTCGTATTATTTACAATTAAAGGTATTTTGCATAAAATAAGTGTAGGAGGGATATATCCGGTTTATAAGAACCAATTCAAACATTTAAAATAAATTGTTTAGATTAATTCGCGTCAGTTTCGAGTCATATGATTTTAATGATTAATCCTAGGTTTTATGCAGTATTTTACACATGATATAACTAACAAAATTGCATGCATGAAATTTTTCAATAAAAAACGAAGAATAAATCTTCACAGTGGGTGGAGACGGTGTCAGGATTTATCATGACGGCGTTGCTTCACCAGACATGTGAAAATTTGAAAATTATCAATTATTTTTGAAAAATAAATTATGCAATATCTAAAATTTGTAATTATCTTGTAAACCTGCAGAAACCTATGATTACATCATCACTCTCATCCTATCTTTACTGCTTTCATAGAGTCAACCCTAAAGTTTCGTTGTATATATCATATCCCGCCGATTTTACTCCAGCTGTACTTGTCTTTGTCTTTGATTTACAGGTTATATTTGATGAGAAGAAGCTTGGAAATTCTTAGGAAGTTTCATTGGATGATTCTTGGAGGACGATGTAACCAGTTATCACATGTTTCTTTCCATTATTGAGCAAACCAGGGGAGTACTAGTTTCTTTTACTTGTTTTTTCCCTTTATTTGTTTTACGGGTACTTTTAAGAACATTGGGGACAATGTTTAACTTAAGTGTAAGGGAAATAAGCCTTAGAAACTATTTCTTCAATTGCCATTTGCTTTGTCTTTAAAATGATGAGTAATATATCAAAACATAGCATAAAAGGTTATTTTAACTAAAATTTTAATTTTTTTATGACACACACCGACGAAAACCAAGTATTAATAGCGTCTCATGGATAGGAATTTATATGACTAGCTCAAAAACCCTCAGAATTCCACCCCAAAAATGTGAGGTTCGCCTTTAGATCTATAGGAATTCAGGTATTAATTATTGATACCCAAGATAATATTACCTTTAGCTTGTTCGAGTTAAGGTTCGAATGCAGTCGTATATGTCTATTCTGTCGTTATAGATGTGTACGTTTGGTCTTTGTCGCCTTTTCTGGAACATTGGTATCGGTTTAAAATTATATGAGTGTACCGGTAGTGTATTAAATTCTAGAACTTGTTTTTATGATGCATCTCGAGACCGCATAGTGAGAACTAGGATTTGCTAGATAAAAGGCACTAGGATTAACCCATATTTTAAACCTGTAATCGTTATGATGGTCACATCGATCATATAACTATCCCACACCCTTGCCATGCACTTATTTTTAATGCAGGATACCCCTAGTACAACCCTCCGAGCCTATCCTTTTTCACAGTTCTTGTAATTTTCTGGTTAAACCGGACTATTAATGAAGAGCATTGTCACCCTTGAACCAATTGTTACACCTAAATCACCTTAGCCTACCTTGTATGTACTCACCTTTATTACATTATTGTTTTAACCCAAGTTGATTATTAAGTACATGGTTGCTAAGTCCTTATCTTTGTAAATACAGTTTTGGAATGATTAGGATTCATGGTAGTATTCATCTTATGAAGAATTAGGGAAAAGTAATTTATTACCTCCAACAGAGCTCAATAAGCTCCATGTTATGTTGATCCACCTCAAATTGGGTCATTAGTTAGATTGTAATTATCGAGTATGTAAAAGTTCAAGTGTAGGGGTGTATCTATAAACCCCTGTGATGTATTATATGTTTAAGTGATGGCAGGACAAAAGTGTGCAAAAAATTATATATAAAAAAATGAAAAAAATCTACGGGTTGCCGTTTGCTTATGGTTATGTTTATCATAGAGTCAAGAAAAGAAAAAGAAAAGAGATTGATGTAGAGTTGTGTATAGTTTGTATATCTTGTCCGAGTTCTTGGCTTAGCAACTAAATCAGCGTATATTCTTATAAATAATTAGCTAACCCTTTCACCCCAAATTCACCCAAAAGTCGCTCCCCAAATGTATCCCATCCATTTCCATTTCCATTTCCATTTCCATTTATGTTATCATACACCTACACCCTGCAACCCTTAAAATCCCTCTTTGATAGTAATGACTAGTACTTGCGCCTAGCGGTGGAGGTTTGATCCTTTACCAAGCCTATAGTAATTTATATGCTATGACAGGTAATGAGTGTTAATTTTCTGTTTCCCGTAGTTGTTATAATTTATTATACACCCAAGAGAAAGATAGAATCCAAACACTCATGTGAGGTGCTAGTGTATACTTTCTGAGCTTTTCATTATGAGGTCTAGAAGGTTGTGTTGTAAACTACTTTTAAAGAGTAGGTTAAATACCCCTAATATTGCTATTGTCTAGGTAAAAAAGCCCATTTGCTTAAGGACAAGTGAATCCTAAGTGTAGGGGTATTTAATGAGGAGTCATTTTATACACTATTTTGGGTTATTTAACCCCCCTAAATCATGAAAATATGCCCAGGTTATGTGCTTAATCGTTTGTTTTCAGGTTTTTTAGCAAGTGGAGGAAATACACGTGACTTGGGCTCATTTGGAGAAGAAATGGACAAGACTACGGCTCTACACCAAGTGTCTTGAAGAACCACGCATACAGAGCGTGGAGACGGCGTCACAAAAATAAAGCGACGGCGTCATGATTTTCAAAGTGACGACGTCGAGGATTTTGTGACGGCGTCAGAACGTAGCCGCCTTAAAGTGGATCTAGATTCATCGACGTGGTGATGGCGTCATGGCTTCAAAGCGACGTCGTCACGTCATTTTTCCTATATTTACAAAACCAATTTTAGGGTTTTTAGTGTGTAACTTTGTATAACTTTTGGGAGACGAATCCTAATCATTCTAGCAGCTTTTAGGTCATCTTTAGGGCCTCAAAACCCTATTGTAACTGACCTTAATCCATGTTTTAATCATGTAAGATTGTTTATCTTTAATCATTTAATATGTCTATGTGTTGTTTGATTGATTTATGTTCTTGCTTTCTTTGTAACATGCTAGGCTAAACCCTCCTTTGTATTTACTTATGATTGTATGAAACTTAGATTGTAGATCCTTTTAATGTTGCTTCTTGTGATGGATGTGCGCGTTAGGCTTTAGAAAACTAGCCATAAGATATTAAATTGGCATAGACATCTAGGGAAACGCGAGTGTGTAGAAAGGATACCATCGGTAACAGTCTTCATACTACGTTACCCCAAATATGGTTGATCCCTTTTAAGATATTTCAATTGTATTTAATATACTCTTAGGGGCCTTGTAAAAGTTTTCATACTACCCTACTTGTGCGTTGCCTTAACGGAATATTAAATAGACGGCGGGTTCTTGTAATTCGTTCATGACTTAGGAAATACTTACACAGATCATCACAAGTGTGACAAAGCAACAGGATTAGAAGAAGCAATCTAAAGAGTAGTACATGATTAAGTAAATACATCTTTTTATCATAAAGTTTTCACCAGTAGATTAGATTATATTTTGTTTAATTATAAAACAATCCAACCTCTCAAATCAATGATTTTTACTGCTTTCTATAAAATAAAAATACAAAAAGAATCTTCTCTCAACCTCATAGACCTATGTTAGATCTTTATCAAGCCTTTCCAACCTATTCCCTTAGAGAACAATAACAACCCCCAAGCCTATACTACATTTTGACGATTAGGTGCACTGCCTAGGGAGTTGTAAAACTTCGTGTTGAAGTCTAATGACAACCGCATCAGTAGAAAATGTGGATGGATGCCAAATGTTCAAAACTGTCAAAAATTAAAAGGCCTTAAAAAGATATGAAGAATCTTTCATGGAATAATGGGGATGTCTTTGAGAATGTTAAAAAGCTCATAGACAAACTGAAAGATTTGTAGATTAATATTGATAAGGATCCTAATCTAAAAGAGCTTAGAGAAGAGGAAATCATTATCTTGTAAGAATATGTTGCAACAATGAAAGACGAAGAGAAAATCTTATATCAAAAAGCAAAAGTCAAATGGCTAAGTGTTGGGGATAGGAATAATGCCTATTTCCACAAGGTTTTGAAAAGTAGAAATCACGAGTGTAGAATAAACACGATTCATGATGACTATAGGAATAAGTATGAAGGAGATGATATTGTTGAGCAATTTGTGAGACATTTTAAAAAATTTCTTGGCAAGGAAGTGCAAGTCAAACATATGAAGAATATTAATATGCTCATTAAGAATAAATCGTCTAAAGCTGAAGTTAATGAAATGGTCATCTGTGTAAATAAAATTAAGAACAGAATTCTAGACTAGAAGAACAAGTGTCTCTCTTATGTTGGTAGATTACGGTTAGTGGATTCTGTTCTTGAATATGTACATGTTTATTGGGCATCTGTGTTCTTACTCCCTAAAGTAGTAATTGAGGACATTAATAAGCTCCTTAAAAGATACTTATAGAACCAAGATGAATTGTCTAGAGGAAAAGCTAAAGTAACTTGGAATGCAATTTATAGACCAAAGAGTCGAGGAGGTCTTGGTTTAAAAGAGTTAGGTGTTTGGAGTAAGGTAATGATTACTAAGCACTTTTGGCTTGTGGATGTAGATAAGGATTCTCTACGGGTAAAATGGATAAATACTGTCAATCGGAAGGGTAGGAGTGTGTGGGTAGTAGAAGAAGATATAAATGGTAGTTAGGGTAGAGGAATATTTTAAAGATAAGAAATGAATTTAAAGATTTTTTCATCATGAAAGTGGGAAATAGATGTAAAGCTTCTGTTTTATATGATAATTGGAACTAGTTGGGGAGGTTACAGTCTTTCATTTCCTATAGAGATATATGTAATGCAAGGTTGAAGCCTGATATGGTGGTCAAAGATTTAGTTGTGAATGAAATCTGTATATGGCCTTTTGAATGGGATGAAACGTATCCTAATCTTAGACTGATTCAAAATGTGGTGCTTGATGAGTTCAAACAAGATGAAATGGTATGGATAAGTCATAATGGAAGGGAATGATCTTTTTTTGTAAGTTAAACTTACAAAGATATGATTAACAAGAATGGGAATGTAAACTGGAGTAAACTTATATGGTTTTCCCAGAATATTTCAAACCATGCTTTTATTTTATGGATGGTTGTACATGAAAGGGTAACTACTCAAGAAAAGATCAAGAGTTGGAGGTCATATCATATGATTGTGTGTTGTCTTTGTCTTCATGATCAGGACTCTCATAAACACCTATTATTTGAATGTAAGTATTCTACTCAATTCTGGAACAGAGTTAAACGTAATATATGCTTAAGGTGTACTAAAGTAGAATGGAATGACAGTGTGAACAATATGGCTATAAAATATAATGGGAACTCTATTAACAGTATTATTAGAAGGTTGGGGTTGGCTGTCAGTGTTTATCTATTATTGCAGGAGAGGAATAACATATTATTCAGAGGAGAAAAAAAGGAGTATTGATCAGCTATATGAAGTTTTTATTGAGATTATAAGACTGAGATTGTCAAGTTTGAAAGCTAAGCTAAATAAGGCTGTTACAAAAGCTCAATTGAATTGGAACATCAAAATGGGTAAAAGGTGGAATGCTAGTGGAATTGCATAAATGAGTGTTTGGGATTAGCAATTCTTTTGAAGTTGGTAAGGTTGTTGATGTGTCGTTGAGAGTCGGTATTTTATTTATCAAGTTTTACATTTATATTTTGTCAACTATACCTAAAAACAATACTAACGGGCAGTGTACCCGATCAGATGTAGCTTCGTTGGTAAGTAGGGTGTCGATCACTAAGAACGAGAGCGTTAATTCTTAATTTTATTAGTATTAATATTTTCTAATTAAGTTGGTTCTAATTATCCGTTCTATGTTAATTCTAGGTTAATCCTAATTCTAATGTTTAGAGGGGGTTTCAGTCTAAGAGACTAGTACGAGTTTGGTTTAGGAGATCTTTAAGCTAATGGGAATAGTTAACACACACAAGCTGATAATCAGAAAATGGAGAAACGGTCAAGCCAATTGTAAGGGGATTGTATTAACCATACTTAATCAAATAAAATGAAAGTTTGCTTATTTAGTGCAATGATTGTCTTATTTCGAAGGGCATATCATTCCTAGATTTAGGCGGTACTTCTTCCTAAAACCTAGACACGTCGAATTCTGTCACAGTTAAACGCATCCGCATAAAGTATTTTATTTGTTGATTATAATCTATCTTTGAAGATTAATAATGATGATCTTATTAAACCCTAGCCCATCGGGACTTTACCCACTTACTGCTTAACGGCTCTTTATATTCTAGTAGTCCACTGTCCGAGTCTTTACCAAGGAAATCAGAACGTTATTTGTTGATCTTAGGTCACCTGCTAGTCCAACTTGTTCACTAAACCAATGGTAAAGATAGGTCAATATTTGTGATCTTATGATTCTAGATATATAAATTGCAATATTTAGAGCCATCCCGGTATCTAGCTAACTTGGTCAGTATCACTAGACCCAGTTGAATGGTAGGTCGCATATTTAAGCACATAAACAAGTATGAATTGATAAACATAATCAACAATCAACGATAAATTAAGCAATTAATATAAACAAACCAAACATTATATTATTATAATCATGGCTAATACCCAAGGGTATTTGCCCTTAAATATTATAACGAATACAAGAATAATAATCGAATCAACCAAGATAAACTAACCGAGTTAAACGAATGATACCAAAAATCAAATGATTACTAGAGTATAGATGATTACAAGATATCCCTTGTGAATTATAGTGTGTTGCTTGACCTTCTTGGCTTCTCTTCCCTTCTAAAAATTAAGCTTGGTCATCACATTATAAATCAACCGCTGATGGCTTCCATTGCATAAATAAAACTCGTTTTCAGTCTTTGAATTTATAGGATCTGGAATGTGGTCGATACGCTGTATTGGTCGCGGTCAATACGGCGTAATGGGAGTTTTCTTGGTGTAGGGACCACGTTCAATATCTTCCAGTATGTTTAGATACTTAAAATAGAATACGGTGTATAGAAGTCTTCTGGATACGGCGTATAACTCTTCAATTCTTCGTGGTTTCTTGTGAAGTGCAGGCACAGCTACGCCATATCTTCCTTGATGGATACGGCATATAGAACGTCAGAACAGTATTCTTCAGATTTCTTCGTCTTAAGCTCCAGAATGCGTGGCTTTTAGCTAATCTTCACAAAGTACTCCATAATTACTGCAAATCTCAAATACAAACGATTAAGTACCAATTCTCGCAATAATTATACAAAATGGGTAATTTTCATGGGATAACTGATGTTATAAAAGTGACGTAATTTGATGTTATCAAATATCCCCCGACTTGAATCCTACATGTCCTCAAGTAGACTTTAGAAAATTTATGAAAATGTATCCCAACCGTAGTTAAGGATTTTTCCTTTAAGCAATTTATTCGTTCAATTACTAGTACACAACCAAACAACTCACGAAATAAGAATATGAAATCACTCAAATCAATCTATGTGGTAACATGTAAATAATTCACTCAATTGCTAGGCCGTGACGAGTATTTTATCATAGGCTTAGCAAGGATACACATTTCCACCACTAAAGCTAAGGAGTAACAAGTCTATAAATGTAAATTAGGTTTTTGGTTTTAAAGGGTTTGATCACTCTTTCTAATCTCTATCAATACCAATATTCCAAAAAAGGCGACAAACCACACATACACATCCATAACGATAGAATAGACACACATGGTTGAATTCATTCCTTAACTTGAATAAGCTAAAGAATAGGACTGGTAGTCTTCACCAAAAGTCGTAAACCAGCAAGGGCGACAAACCACATATACACATCCATAATGATGGAATAGACATACATGATTGCATTCAATTCCCTTACTCGAATAAATCCAAGGGTTAGGACAAAAAGTGATATAGGGTAGGGATCTTCTAATCCTTCACCAATAATAATAAACCAACAAGGCGGACATAATCACACATACATGGCCGTAACGACGGAATAGACATATGTGATTGCTCGCATCCTCATTCGAGTAAGACCAAAGGTTAGAAATTAGGAAAGGGAAAATAATTGTGGTTAAATAAAAAGAACAAAACAAATAGATTAAGTCCAAACAAATAAGATACAATGTTGCTAGCACTTTCTCGACCGCACCCATGAAAAAGACAAAAAAATATAGACACAAATGTCTTGATCATAGATCAACAAAAACAACCTTAGTTGGCGTTCCCATAATGGTCAACTCCCAATTGTCCATAATATACATACTTTACAAAAATTAGTGGCGATATCTACCACTTTATACAAAACTTTACATTGTTGATTTATAACACGTATCAACGAATAATCGATCCTTCAAATAACGACATCAGTTTAAGCTTATAATAACCGACTATCTACTTCTCCAAACTTCATCCTTTTTTTTGTTGTGATTTTCTAATTTTTTTCGTTTTTTAACATATAAACATACTACGAATTTCGGTATAATTTCACCATCTTCACGATCTTAATAAATCCGGATATTTTATCCATAATCCTCCATACTTCGAATGTAAATAATAATTTATGAAAGTAGTATACTAAAAAACTACTACTTTTACATTCCCATTGCATTGAGCAATTTCCCAACCTAACCCTGGATGAAAAATCAACACGTGCCCAATTGCATTGTGCAATTTTACCGACCATACCAGAGATAGAAAATTTCCATTGCAATACAGGAAATACAATACTTTACACAAAAGCAACTAGCAACCGATTCAGGACTTAATCTAATAGGGTAGGCTAAGGTGCAAAGGTGTAATGAAACAAACATTTGGTGTGAAAAAGATAGGAATAGCTCAACCGGTTTTTCTAGGGGGATCTTACTCTAAAAATGAGAGTAAACAAAGGGTTTATATGGGAGTTAACTAACCAGTGTGGTTAGTTAATATCACAACATATAGGCTTTTTGGGTGTAATCCTAGAAATTTACCAGCTTGGACAAGTTACTCCATCTATTTAAAATAGTACTTATTATTCTGGTCTCGAATAGATATACCAAGCCAAGTTCTAAAGTCTACAACATCACCGAAACATTCATAATTTTGTGAAATTTGGGTAAACATTTAGAAATGGATAAGGCTAAATTCTCACAATATCTAACAAAGGTTATGTGTGCAGGTTATGTAACTAATAATTTCACAAAAGTGTGCTTGAAATATTTTTAAATTTAGGCATAATTTAAGCATTTTATTGTGAAAAATAGGACAATTAAGCGTTCTAATTCTCCTCCCCCACTTGAAGTATACAACGCCCTCATTATATAAATATAACATTAAGAACAGGAAATTAAAAGAATTAGAATGAGAAAGTCCCCTGGAATTTGCTCGGTATGATCATCCATGTTGCGTTTACGAGCAAGATTGTGTGTTGTGAATGCGGGTCTGGATGCCAGCATGACTACAACACACAGTCCCTTAGAATTTGCTCGGTATGATCATTTTCTTCTTTTTCAGAAAGGTCATGTATTAGATATAGGAAAACTAATGCAATTCTATCTTGATACTCGATGGTTAGAAAACAAAAACAAAAAGATAACCTGTACAGGCAGTCGATACGCCGTATCCTAAAACCATGATACGCCGTATTGAGACCTATAAAAAGTATCTGAAGTACCAGTCAGATTGTCAGATACGCTGTATCATATTCATGAATATGCCGTATAGACAAATATGATAATAAAGTTTTAAATGCACAAAAATAAAGGACTGGATAACGTCCAGACATTCGATACGCCGTATGGGTAGGGTTAGATACGCCGTATTGATGTCTAGGAAGACATACTCGATAAAATAAATTAAAAACAGTCTGGGTTGTCTCTCGACAAGCACTTTTGTTTTTAGCAAAGTCTTTAAGTTAGACTTGTCATCTGCTCACGTCTTGTCTCCTTTAAATTCGATAACCTCGTCATCTTCTCCTTCAATATGTCCACCGTAGTACTTCTTCAACCGTTTTCCATTTACCTTAAAGCTAAATCCTTTCTTGTTGGTGATTTCCACAGCCCCGTACAGATATACTATTTTTACCACATTAGGACCATACCACTTTCATTTTAGCTTACCCGGATGCATCCTCAAGCGAGAGTTAAACAACAAGACCTTGTCTCCAACTTTAAAATCTTTATCTCCGTGGAGCCTAGAGTTAAGCCATTTTTTAGTTCTTTCCTTATAGATTTGCGTGTTCTCGTATGCTCCATCTCTTAATTTTATTAACTCATTAAGTTCCATGAAACAGTTTTTGGCTGCAGCCGTTAGATCCATATTACATTGCTTTAGTGCCCAATATGCTTTATGTTGGATCTTTACCGGTAGATGACAAGCTTTACCATAAACCAATCTAAAGGACGCACATCCGTTGGCGTTTTGTAAGCTGTTCTAAATGCCCATAATGCATCGTTGAGTTTTTCAGACCAATCCTTAGGGTTATATCCAACTGACCTTTCCAAGATACGTTTAATAACTCTGTTGGTGACTTCAGTTTGTCCATTAGTTTGAGGGTGGTATGCCGTCGATAGTTTATAAGTCACTACATTCTTTTGCAAAGCTCTTTCTAATTAAAAGTTACAAAAATGTGTTCCTCGATCACTAATTAAAGCCTTAGGAACTCCAAACCTGAAAAATAACCCTCTTAAGAATTTAATCACAACACGAGCATCATTCGTAAGGAGTGCTTGAGCTTTGACCCATTTCTACACGTAGTCCATAGCCACTAATATATATTTATTACCCCTCGAGTTAGGAAAAGGTCCCATAAAATCTAGTCCCCATACGTCAAACACTTCACAAACCTGAATATTATTTTGAGGCATCTCATTTCTTGATGATATGTTTCCTGATCTCTAACATGCATCGCACTTCATTACGTAATCTTTAGCATCGTTAAAGATATTAGGCCAAAAGAATCCTAATTCGTAAACCTTCCTTCTAGTAATTGAGGCGTTGTGATGCCCCCAATTGGTCCAGAGTGGCAGTGTGCCAAGATTTCAAGGATCTGGCTTCCAGCAACGCATCGCCTCATTACGTTGTCTGGGCACAACCTAAACTCATATGGTTCATCCTAGAAATAATTTTTCACTTGAGAGTAAAACTGTTTTTTCTTTTTGGCGTCTATTTTGGAGGTACTACCTTCCCAACAATATAATTGACATAATCAGCATACCACAACTCATCATCATTGAGCTTGGCCTTTAATATCATTAAATGTTTATGTAGGTCCAAAGTTTTAGATCTGTTTAGCCTTTTGTAGGATAATAGCTAACTTAAATAAATCAAATCAACTATATGAGAGACACTGACTATGAATACTATATGCTAATGCGGAATCTTAACACAAGTACTAAGAAGAACACAATGTAAAACTTTGCTATTTGCTATTAATTTCTATTAGAATACTATTTCAATCTCATACTAAACATTGTGCCGTAGGGTTCCTTTTATACACCAAGGAAACCCTAATGGGCTTTACAAACGTGTGAAAGGATAATGCATATCCTTTCCTAAGATATCTCTAAGATAACTATTCTGTTACATAAACAGACTTAACTAGACAAGGCCAGTACTAACTATAGTACTGCCAGACTTAACTTAGTACTGGCAGACTTAACTATGTCTACCAGACTTAACTCTATAACTACCAGACTTAAGTCTGTTTACAATAATTCCTAACAATCCTCCCCTAACTTGATCTTCACTTGTGAACTTCAAGTTTCTTTGAGTGTCTTCATTATAAGCTTCTTGAGGATGTTGTGAACAGCATTTTTGGAATTATCCTTGAACTGCAACATGATGATTTTCCTGTATAAACAGGTTCTTGACTTCTATCAGCAACTCTTGAAATCATCACTAAGGATATTTGCAACATCAAATCTTTTAAACAGCATGGCCAACACTTCACAGCTACATGTATAATCTTTTCAGCAACAAATAGACAGCAACATTGACTATATGTATATCAAATCATAAAGTTTCAGTCTATTCTCATCACTTCCAGGTGTGTTAACTCCTGAGAGAGGTGAATCATTGAAAATTTTAATGGATTTGATGTCTCTTTACTAGTTAGCCATTAACCCTAGAGTAGCCAATGTTTGGTTTATAAACCCATGGTACATTGATAACCATTTCAACTCTTAGTACATGAAACATGGTGAGTTGAAATACCATATGATTTTTAGCAAATCATCAGCTATCAACGGATTTGATAAAGCCTTTACCAAGTAACCGTTTGCTCTTGGGCTAGCTAATCCTTTAGTGGAATCATGGCATCACCCTGGTGGACTAGTAACCAGTTCAACATTTTGAACGTGAATCATTGGTAAGTTGAGTACCATCCAGTTTTTGGTAAACTGTCAACCATATAAATGGATTTTCTACAGCCTTTACCACAAGCCATAACCTTGTGGGCTAGCCAACTCTTTACAAACATAGATATGGTGAGTTGATAGCCATACAATTTTTGGCAAATTGTCAGCCATAAACGGATTTGAGAAGTCTTTACCAAGAGCCGTTTGCTCCTGGACTAGCTAGTCCTTATGTATGTTAGACATGGTGGACTGATAACCATTTGTTGTGTTAGTGCATAGCACCTCCACCAAGTGTTATCTCTTCTCAACTTCATTTTACATAAACAGCTCTCTATCTATATACCATAGCTCTGAATTTTTTTTCAAACATTTACAAATTTATTGCCGCTAAGCTTGTTTCTCAATTAACTTTAAGAGTTGATAGCAGACCTCATCTTTTCTATCTCCCTTAAGCTTCTTTTTAAGCATAGCTTTGCAAACTCTGGGTGGTAGTGGATACTTAACCTCAGTCAGCATATAGATGTGTGCAGCCTCCACAGTCAAACAATAAACACTGCAGCTATGAAAGTATCTCCAATTTAGTATCTGTTGTTGATGTGGCAACTTTCAAAGAGCATCCTCTTCAGATGGTGGATCAAACATAGTCTTTAGATCCCCTTATAAAACCCTTTCAAAATATTCTTCAGGCCTGTTATCTCCATACTTCAACATCATCAGACTATACAACTCCTTGAGATCATCTCTTGTTAAATCATTCAATAAGCCTGGAAAGTTCACATATACCACATCTGTGTTATCTTCCCTGATGATCTGATAAGCACCTCTCTTTCCAGTCTTGATAATCTTCCATTTAACTATCTTTGCAAGTGCTGGTCCTTGTGGAATTGAACTCATTGAAAACTCTTCTGAAGATGGTTCATCCACTCTTTCCTCCATGTAGGCTTCAACATCCTCCTTAGTGCCAGACTTTGTAGATTCAGGCTAAAAACCAGTAGAAAAATCTTCCTGCAAATCCATTCCTTGCCAAAGACTTTCTTTTAGTATACTTAAAACTGGCTTTTAATCTCAAATTCCTCTTCTCTCTCTTCACTGACTCTTTATCCTTTCTCTAAGGAACAGAAACACCACCCTTATGTCCAAAGACTTTAGCTTCTTGGCAGATTCTGTTTGAAGCTTTAACCACTTCTTATCCTACTCTCTTTCTCCTGTATCCATAAGGCACAAACCTTTCCATGATCTCATCAAAATACTCAAATTTTTCTTTAAGTTCTTCATGGTAAGCTTCTTTATCTGAGCTAATTTCCATCCACCCTGATTCTTTAAATAAGTGGCCATATACTGTCTTTACTGAGCCTGAGTTATTGTTAATCCTCTTTGACTTTTGCCTTTTGCCTGCAATAAGTTTTCTCTCAGACTTATCAAATCCAACATCTCTGAGCATATTCATGCCTCAGATACATCTTTCTCCTGCAATCTCCTTTGACCAGATCTGCATTTGCTTCCAATTTAGCCTGAATTGTGTCCCAATCTTCTTCTGTATAAAACTGAGCAGCCTCTTGCACTTGAGCCATTCTTTTCTTTTGAGCTTCAGACAACTCTAACTCCTCTTGCAATCTTTTTGCAGCCAATTCATCCTGTCTTTTTAGTTCTTCTCTCCTTGCATTTTTAGCCTCCTCCTCAGCTAGTATTTTTGCTATTTCTAGCCAAATTAGCCTCTCTATCTCTGATTTGTTTCTTTGTATCCCTTTTGGTCGAGGAGTCTCTTCAAGTACATATGTCCTTTCCTTCTCTTTGACTAGCACTAACATGTTCACCACCAGAACTAACTTTTTCACTAGCAGACTTAATATCTGTGAAACCAGTACTAACATCTTCGAAACCAGTACTAACATCTTCGAAACCAGTACTAACATCTTCGAAACCAGTACTAACATCTTCAGCATCCAGTCTCCTCCTTACTCCAGTCTTAAACATACTCCTCTTGGTCATGATTTGACTAAGGGGCTTCAGCTAAGTTTCAGCTGCTTCTAAACCTTGAGGACTAATATCTGTTTCTCCTGAAGATTTGCCTTGTTTGGGAGTCTCAAAAACTTCTGATTCATCTTTTTGTAAATTCATGCCCCTGTTTAGAAGAATTTTTTCACAGCCATCATCTCTGAATCAGTGAAACCCTCGTCTGCCTTCCTTGACAACCTTTTCATTTTCTAACTTTCTTCACCAACTTTCACTATTGCATTCCCCATAGTCTGCTGAGATCCTTCTCCAAGCTTTTCAATCCTGTCATTAACTAGGAACCAGTTGGAAGAAAAGATCATCAACTGACATGTGCCCTGTTTCGGCCATCATGATATGAGTAGGAGCCTGGGTTGGTGAAGTCAGATTCTTATCTAGGTGAAGATGGTTGGTTGTTTCAGGTGATGGTTGCTCAAAGAGTGCCTCCATGGGTTTCATGTTCAGGTGCATAGAAGGTGATGAAGGTCCAGATGTTGGTTCAAGTTACAGGTGTAGTGGAATGGTGGTGGAATTATTGGTGCAATAGGTTTGAGATGAAGGTGTGGTAGAACTGTAGATGATGAAGGTTGAGATTGATTCCACTTGATTTCTTGACCTGACATTTTTGAGCAAACAACATGCAACATAGCAAGCAATAAAGGTCTTGGTACCCCCCCTAAAACCCCTTTTCATGTTTCCAAAAATATTTTTGGTCAAGGCCACAGATAAATAAGGGTGTTTGCTGTCAGTTTGTATTTCCAAAAGCATTTTAAAAGCGAGGTACATCTAAAACTTATGTTTTACTTTTCAATTAGCCATCCCCCATTCCATCAAAAAATCCAAATTTGAAAGTTATAAACCCTAGACGCCAGAGAAAGATAAATCAAAGCAGTTGCAATATTGCTACCAATTTGATCCCACCCACCACTTTTAAGGGCTTAGTCATTGTAAAATATGATGGACCAAAAAATCGCCCATTGGGGTGTGAAAAAGCTTTTCCAAAAATAAAAGAACCATCAGTTGGATACCCCATATTCCCCAGTCCCTCAAAAATCTTAGTATTTGGCAACATGGAAATCCCTGAAGCATCTGCTAGTTGAAGTTTACTTCGAACAGATGCCTCAGTGATTGTATACTCAATAGTATCTATTGTTGCTCTTAGTTCTAGAGTCCCACCAGCAAGAGTATAAGGGCACGTAGCAGGCTGCCAAAACTGTTTGACTAGGGAGTCATGGATAGTAGGATTGTGAGTCAAGGCATACCTGATATGTGAGCCTTTTAAGAAATCTACTATCTTTGTAAACCCTGCACTTTCTTCAGGTTTCTTTAAGAATCCTACTTGGTTATGCTTGTCGCAGTATTTCATGGAAGCCATTCGTTGAAATAGTAGTAAAAAGGTTGTGATTGTTGGTGATTATCAACTGGGTTGGACTCGTTTTGGTAACTTAGTACTGATTGTAGCTGCTAATTGACTTTATATGCGAAAAGATAATGAATTTCAATTGTCCCTCCGAGAAAATAGGCTCTTTTTAATGAAGAAAACTATTTTAGGTGAGATAAAACAGTAAATATCCAATTTGTATCATTATCCGCTTAAATATCCCCGCAATTTGCTATAACGGTCATATTTAGTGAAAAGTCAAAATTATGAGACCAGACAGTACTAACGACTAGTTACTAGTATTAATATTGGACTATCAGACTTAAGTCTGTATTAACAATATATTGTCAAAACTAACAATAAGCTTATCGGGATTAACTAGTAAACTACCAGAATTAATATTGACAATACCAGAATTAACTTTTTCACAACTTCAGTCATGCTCCAATCCTTCATGCAATCCAAGTATAACCTGAAAACGTTAAGCCACACACAAAATATACTACAAAACTTATTCGAAAACACTATGTTTCTAGATCTAGTATATTTTAATAACTACTAAAAATAAGATAACCTATCATAATTAATTCTACTAACTAGTATTACTAGGTTACAAACTATACATTTAATCCTCCCCTTAAATGTAGCTATGGATTTATCATACCAATATGAACCACTAAGAAATTGAACCTTGGTCCATCAAAAGCTTTGGTTCATAAGTCAGCTACCAATGAAGTCTGTGTGAAATTCTCCACCCTAAATGAAGCTTTTTCTCAAAGAATCTCGTATAAAGTGATGTCTGATCTCTATGTGCTTTGTCTTGGAGTGATACATCCAAATTACTTCACAATGCAATGTGCATTTTCATTATCAATATGTGAATTTTGGTATCAGAAATTGAAAACCATAAGTCCAACATTTGATCTGAATCCACAATACTAGTCCATAGCAACTTGCAGCATCTAACTATCAGACTACTTGTTGTAAGGTACCATTATTATTGTTTGTTTCTTGCATTGCCATGAAATTAATCTGCTTCTAAGAAATTGACAACCACCAGTTGTGGATTTCCTGTCAAGGTTTGCCCCAGCATAGTCACTATCTGAGTAAGCTTCCAGGTCAAAAGATGATTCTCTAGGATACCATAAGCCCAAATTGGGTTTGCCCTTAAGGTACTTAAAGATTCTCTTCACAGCATTAAGGTGTGAAGTCTTGGGAGTAACCTGAAAACGAGAACAAGCACATACTGCAAACATTATATCAGGCCTAGAGGCAGTTAAATACATGAGAGAACCTATCATGGATCTGTATAAGTGTACATCCACTTCATCAGCTTCCTCATCTTTTGTCAATGCCATCTTGGTCTCCATTGGGGTTATTGCAGTTTTCACACTTGCAAGGTCAAACTTTTTCAGCATGTCTGCAACATACTTGTCTTGAGAAATAAAAATTCCATCTGTCTTTTGCTTGACTTGCAATCCAAGGAAGAATATGAGTTCACCCATAGAACTCATTTGAAATCTGCCTTTCATCAATGCCTCAAATTCATCACACCAAGACTTTCTAGTAGAGCCAAAAATGATATCATCTACATACACTTGAACCAGCATGATATCCTTCTTGTCCTTCTTAATAAACAAAGTCTTGTCAATCGTACCCCTTCTGTATCCATGCTTCTCTAGAAATGTTGATAGAGTAGCATACCAAGCTCTAGGAGCTTGATGTAATCCATATAAAGCTTTGACAACCTTATAAACCTTCTTAGGATGATCAGGATCAACAAAACCAGGAGGTTGAGAAACATACACCTCTTCATCTATAGTGCCATACAAAAATGCACTTTTTATATCCATTTGGTATACTATGAACCCTATAAATGAGGCAAAGGCTAAAAATAACCTGATAGTTTCTATTCTTGCCACAGGAGCAAAAACCTCATCATAGTCAATACCATCTTCCTGTCTGTGACCATAGGCCACTAGTCTTACCTTATTTCTGACAACTACTCCTCTTTCATCCCTTTTGTTTATGTATACCCATTTTGTTCCAATAATCTTTGCTCCATGAGGTAGATCTACTAGAATCCATACCTGTTGCAGCCTAAACTGTAATAACTCCTCTTGCATAGCTTCAACCCAACTGTCATCTTTTAGAGCTTTAAAAATCTTTTTAGGTTCCTCCTGAGATAAGAAGCAGGCAAACAAACAATGTTGTTGATCTTTGTGATTGTTCCTTTATTGCTTTTGAACATAACTTACAAGTGCATGTGCTCCTGAATGTTGCTGCACTCTGCTTCTAGTTTGCACAGATGACTTAGGATCACCCAGTATTAGACTTTGTAGGTGAATGTTGTGTATCCTAAGAGTAGGAATGGGACTAACAGCTACTTCTGTTGGTAAGTTGTTGAAATCATTGACCATACCCTCGTCATCATAAGAAGCCTCATCAAAAATCCCTTTCTGAGATTTGGTAAAGATTGTAAGCTCTGGCATATCTGAATCATCTTGATCAGCAGGTTGAGGATTATCTTATCCACTACCAGAATTAACTGAGTTAGTACTGGTAGCTTTGTTTTTAGGTACTTCCTAAAATGCTTTTGAGCAAGTTCATCCAATTCTTTTCTAAAAGCTAGAATTTCAGGAGTATCTTCTGAAATGCCAGTAGAATAAGCTTCCTTCTCTTGTGTTTTAAGGTGTTGAAGCTCTATTAAAAATGCCTCTGCCTTTGCCTTTGAATTAGTAGAAGACATCCTTGGTCCAACTTTTGCTGCAGTATGCTTGACTGCTGTAGGCACAACAATAAGCTCCTCGGCCGCATCTTCTTGCTCAGAAGCATTTGCATTAGGAGTTGGTAGTGTATCTGCACTGTTAGTCACTTCTGAAGTACCTGCATGTGGGTTAGTTTGATTGTCCAAAGACACAGGAATATAGTTCATAGAATCAGTTAGATAATCAATATCAAACATTCATCTATAACCTACTCTTTTCACATTAGATTTTTCTTCAAGAAATTTTACATGCAGATTTACTTCTACCTTTTTGGTCACTAAATTATATACCCTAAAGGCTTTGCTATTTAGTGAGTAACCAACTAAGAAACCCTCATCACACTTTTCATCAAACTTGACAAGCACACTTAGAGTATCTAAAATGGTAACATGGCACCCAAATGGTCTTATGTAGCTAATAATTGGTTGGTGGCTAAACAAAAGCTCATAAGGAGTTTTGTTTTGAGGTTTAGTCACTCTTACCCTATTAAAGATATAGCAAGCAGTACTAACTGCTTCTGCCCAAAAAGTAGTTGGTAAAAGTGAGTCTGCTAGCATAGTTCCAGCAGCCTCAATTAGGGTCCTGTTCATTCTTTCAACAACTCCATTCTGTTGTGGAGTTATGGCATTGCTATACTCTTGTTTTATTCCCTTGTTCCCACAAAATTCAAGCATATCTCTATTCTTAAATTCAGTGCCATTATCTGATCTAATGATTTTAACCCTGTGATTAAGCTGGTTTTCAACTTATCTAATGAAGTTCTGAAGGATGCCACTAGTTTCATCCTTTGTAGCCAAGAAGAATACCCAACTAAATCATCTGGGTACAAATCATCATAATTTACAAGCAATAACTTGCATATTTAATGCTTTTGATAGAAGTAGGGTCCAAAAATAATCATAAGCAAGGTGTGGATGGCTCAGATTTGTTTCTTACTAATTTAGCCTTACAGGAGGCCCTTGTGGTATGGCTTACATTTTTGGAAGGCAAACACATGTATGTCATGTTACTAAAAACCTGGAAGGTAGACCTCTTACAAGGTTTCCCTTCACAAGTTTGTTTAAGTTTTTAAAATTTATATGACCTAACCTCTTGTGCTATAATTTAGATTCATCAGATGTGGCTTTTGCAATCAAACAAGCATAATCTTTTGTGAGAGAAGGTGTATTCATATCAAAACTATACATATTGTGTTGCCTAGGGACTTTAAGAAGTATCTGATTTTCATCAGGCATTTTAAAGTCAGGAGACACCAACAAGACATTCAGTTTCAGTAAAAAGAACCTTGTGAGCTTTATCACATAGTATGATATTGAAAAAAGATTAAAATGCCCAAGTTCTTTTACAAAAGACACACTATCAAAATCTAAATTACCAACTCTTATTCTGCCTTTACCAGTTATGTAGCCTTTGCTACCTCCAAAGGTAACATATCCCCCTTTGGTATTCTTCAAAAATCATCCAGGTGATCCCATGTACTAGTCATGTGCCCTTAAAGCATCCACTATCAAATAGACCTCTGTTCTCACATGTTCTTGAGTGGAGATGATCCTGCCACATGAAAAAGAGAAATTAGTTTCTCTTATAGACCTAGGCCTTTTCAGGCTTGGGTCTGCCTTGTGGTCCTTTAATATTTACAGTTCTAACAAAGTTGGATCTACTATTAATAAGAGGAGTTTGGGTCTTGTACCCCTCCAATTATAACTTGTTGATAGTCTTGATATCATGCCACCAATTACCCATTAACAGCATGAGAATAAGACATACATGCTGTATTTCTAACATGGGTCTTCTCCACAGGTGAATGTTGATTTTGAAAATGACAACTTAGATTAAACTTATTCACCTGTTTCCTTAAAGAACTAAAACGTTTTGAGTTACTGTTTGTTAAGATATACTATGTATTAACATTAGTCCTTTACATAATTTAACAATATGCCTAACCGAATAAACATGAACTTGATAAAATTTATACATTTTCCCCTACCAGTATAAAGTTGTACTGGACTAGGTAATAAAGTATTATCATGAATAAACCCTTTTTGCATTTTTCCAAACTTGGTTTTGCTCACCCGTTACCAAGTAGTAAAAACCCTTTGTTTCTTGTAAGCTCGAGCCTCTCTTGTCATTGTCTTTTCATAAAATCATCAACTTTTGATCAAGTGACTTAGCTTCCATAAACAAAACACTTTTTCCTTGATGAATAGAGTAACCTTCTCCTAGTTCCTTTTCCATGATTTTATCCAATTCTTTCCTATAACTTCAGGTATCCATTTATTTTTCAATTGTTTGCCTTGATTTTTTACGTGTGTTGCACAACTAGGTTCAACTTCTTTGATTCGACACAACTTTTTCATTAGTTGTAACAGACTTAACGTAGACATCTCATTTGGTACACTTATACTTTCTGATTCCAGACTCATAAGAGTGCCCAGGAGGATTTCCAAAAGAATCTTCACTGTCATTTGATTGACAAGGTAGAATGCTCATTGGAATTGTTCATCTGAGGCACTTAATTCAGGCTTTTTGAGGTCCCTTTTTACCAAAAACAATACAAAGAATCATCAAAATTTCCTCTATTGTTGGTTAGGATTCTATATCTCCATAAAATGGATGTGGAACTCCTTTGCAATTATAGTCTTGTGAAAATCTACTGTATATAGGTATTTGGATAGGAAATCTTTCTTCTGTACACTTAAACACGAGTACGATTCATTTCTTCTCTAGCTTAAAACCTCATTGTTTGATTGTATTTTTTCCCCCCCAAAATATCCAAGCCAACTTACTATTTGAAGTCATACCTGAATCAACTAATTTTCAAAGGTTTTTAGAAGAATTATTTCCATGATCCTACTGTTACTACAATTGTTCCTTTTCATTACATCTTTCATTCCTATTCTCCTGAATTTTTTAACCTTTCCATCTTTTGGCATATATTTTCTTTGCTTGCAATGTAAGTTGGTTCATTTAGAGATAATAAATGCGCTAAGCTTTTTGAAAATTAACAACTTGAGCTTCAATTCTTACACTAGTGTATAGCAAGTATTTTTGCCTATCTAGTTCACCTAACTGATTCTTGATCATCACATAAGTGTTTTAAGCTTATTATATGAATCAATGCAAGTTTTAGAACATAATGATACCTCATTATTTGAGCTGATTGCCATGAGTGCATGATTTGTCTCTTCTTCCTCTACTGTATGTTCTCCCCAATTGACAACACCATCATCCATTGTCAGCAAACAGTTCTGATTCTGCTCTTTCTTTCCAGCTCCTTGATCTTGATAAAAAGAGTCTCTCTTCTTTCCATCATTTGTCCCCTTGGATGGGCATTCTCTAGCAAAATGACCAGTGTTGTGACATTTGAAACATTCAAGCTTCTTTTTGTCAAAACCAACAGGTTTGTTTCCATCAATTCGAACTCTCCTTCCAGTCTTCTTGTAAAACTTCTTCATTCGAATAGCAATCATTGCTATCTGCCAGTTTATGTCCATCTCTTTAATGTCCACATCATCAATCTGTTCTAGGTCTTCATGAAGCAAGTCCAGATCTTCTGATTGTTTGGCAAAGAGTGAATAAATAACTTCATCAGCAAAACCAGCAGGAACTTCTCTTTCTTGAATATTGTTTGAAGAAGTAGGAGTATAAGTACTGTAGGCACCAGTATGACCAGACTTAACCTTGTTAGTGCTGCTCTTGCTGTGTGAAACAAAAGCAACATTTTGAGCACTTGCAGATGATTTTGAGGTACTTGTGAGTTCTTGCTCAAAAACCCTAAGGTTATTATACAAGTCATCAATGGACAAAGTGTCAACATCTGGTTTGGTTCTCATTGTCATTGCCAGATTTGACCAAGCTGGGGGCAAAGATCTGAGAAACTTGTGATTTGCATCCTCAGTTGATACTTCAGCACCATGGGCTTCCAACTGTGAGAGTAGTTGTTGGAACCTGTCATATCCCTTTTCTAACCCTTCTGAACTTGATATAGTAAATGCTTCAAACTGTTGTTTTAAAACAGCTTTCTGCATCTTCTTTGAATTTGCATTACCACCAAACCTAGTCCTTATGGCTTCCCAAATTTCTTTTGCATCGTCCATTCCATGAAATCTTCTCAGATGTTCCTTGGGAATGGCCATAAGTAAGATGGTTCTAGCCTTCCTTTCCTTTTCAACAACATGAATTTCTGCAGCAGATACTGGTGGAAGTATTCTAACAACACCATCTTTTCCAGTTAAGATTCTCTTCTTTGAATTTCCATTCTGAATTACCTTCCAAACATCATTATCAATATATTCAAGGTAATGATCCATCTCCATAGCCCATATATCATACTCTTCCTTCTTTAGAATTGGGAGTTTGATATTTGAGATAGTGGTTGTGGTAGGAATGAGTTGTTGTTGTTGTTGTTTTGGTTTATTGGTTGCGGTACCATTTTTTGATGCATCTTCATGGTATGATGCTTCATCATCACTAAGATGTTGAGAGAAATCATCACTAGTAGGTTGAGACATTTTTCTAGATCTGAAAGTGATTGTTTGTGTTCTTGAGATTCTTCTTACTCAGAGTCCCTATAGAGGCTCTGATACCACTTGTAGGTCTAAAGTTTTGGATCTGTTTAGCCTTTTGTAGAACAATAGCTAACTTGAATAAATCCAAATCAACTATATGAGAGACACTGACTATGAATACTATGTGCTAATGCGGAATCTTAACACAAGTACTAAGAAGAACACAATGTAAAACTTTGCTATTTGCTATTAATTTCTATTAGAATACTATTTCAATCTCATACTAAACATTGTGCCGTAGGGTTCCTTTTATACACCAAGGAAACCCTAATGGGCTTTACAAACGTGTGAAAGGATAATGCATATCCTTTCCTAAGATATCTCTAAGATAACTATTATCACTATTCTGTTACATAAACAGACTTAACTAGACAAGATCAGTACTAACTATAGTACTGCCAGACTTAACTTAGTACTGGCAGACTTAACTATGTCTACCAGACTTAACTCTATAACTACCAGACTTAAGTCTGTTTACAATAATTCCTAACAGTTTGTAGGGAAATTCGTCAGCAATCTCTTTCTCGGTCAATACTCCTAAATATGGGTTCTCTAGTCTTCACAAGTGATCTGCAGCTAGGTTTTCGACCCCTTTTTATCTTTAATTTCGATGTTAAAACCCTGCTGAAGCAGAACCACCTTATAAGTCTCGGTTTGGCATCCTGTTTACTAAACAAATACTTCAAAGCATAATGATTAGTGTAGACCACATTTTTTGACAAAATAAGGTAAGGGCGAAATTTATCAAAAGAAAAAACAACTTCTAGAAGTTCTTTTTCGGTAGTGGTATAATGTTCTTGGGCGTTGTTCAGAGTCTTGCTCGCATAATAGATGGGTTTAAATTTCCCGTCTATGTGTTGACCTAAAACTACCCCAACAGCAAAACCACTGGCGTCACACATTAATTCAAAAGGAATATTCCAGTCTAGAGATATTATGATAGGCGTTGTGGTTAATTTTTCTTTTAATATATTAAATGGCTTTTTTCAATCATCAGAGAAATCAAATTTCGCGTCTTACATCAAAAGTTGAGTAATTGGTTTAGAAATTATAGAAAAATCTTTTATGAACCGACGATAAAACCTCGCGTTAGTTGGGTAAGGTAGCTTAGATATTACATCAATTTTAGCCCTATCTACTTCGATCCCTGCCCCAGAAATTTTGTGTCGTAGTACAATCCATTCCTTGACCATGAAATGATATTTTTCCCAATTTAGCACAAGGTTAGTTTCCTCGCACCTAGCAAGCATTCTATCTAAATTAGCAAGACAAAAACTAAAAGAGTTACCGAATACTGAGAAATCATCCATGAAAACTTTCATACAGTCTTCCACCATGTCATGAAAAATCACTGTCATGCATCTTTGAAAAGTTGCAGGTGCGTTGCATAACCCAAACATCATTCTCCTGTAAGCGAAAGTTCCATAAGGACAAGTGAATGTCGTCTTGTCTTGATCTTCTGGTGCGATCAAAATTTGGAAAAATCCTAAAAACCCATCAAGAAAACAGTAATATTCATTTCCAGATAAACGTTCTAACATTTGATCAATAAATAAAATAGGGAAATGATCATTGCGAGTTGCATCATTTAGTTTACGATAATCGATGCATACTCGCCACCCTATAACTGTGCGAGAAGGAATCAGTTCGTTATTATCATTCAAAACTACAGTCATTCCTTCTTTTTTGGGACAACATGAATAGGACTAACCCATGGGTTGTCCGAGATGGGATAAATTAACCCTGAATCAAGCAACTTAACTATTTCATCTTTTACCACATCTTGGACTTTAGGATATAAGTGCCTTTGGGGTTGAATGACCGGTTTGAAGTCATCCTCCATTAAGATCTTATGTGTGTAAAATGACAGACTTATCCCCTTGATGTCCGACATCTTCCAAGAAATTGCTCCTTTGCGTTTCTCCGATACATGCAAAAGTGATTTATTCTCCTCTTTGTATAGTTTAGATGAGATAATTATAGGAAAAGATTCGTTGCCATGTAGATATGCATATTCTAAGTGGGAGGGTAAATCTTTTAGCTCAGGTTTCTTTTCATCGATCTTATTAGCACTAGCCGAATAAAGATGCTCATTTTTTATTCCATCAGATTCCTTAGTTTTCTGCGTTCATGAATACGGCGTATTGGCTGGATCAATACGTCGTATTGACATCTTAATATCAGAATTTTTATCAACCTCAATTCCTATTGAATTGCAACTCTATAGGTTTGATTGATTGATTGATTTTTCCAGGTCTTTAAGTAGAAATGAATCTGATTGATCATTTTCTGATAGTTCCCGAGTTTCCATGCTGATAATGTCATCTAAGTCATCAACTCCATAGCATTCAATCATCCTCGGTAGGCGGTCTCTTTATTGATTGATCTACGTCTAAAACCACCTCATCATCTCCCACCCTTAGTGTTATCTTTTTATTAAATACATCTATCATGGCACGAGCAGTTTCCAAAAATGGTATCCCTAAAATTATCAGGATCCTAGAGTCTCCGGGCATATCTAAGATAACAAAATCGATAGAGAAGATGAATTTATCAACTTTTATAAGCACGTTTTCCACTATTCTCCTACGATATTGGACATGCCTATCTGCAAGTTCTAAGCTCATTCTAATAGGTTTTGGTTCCCCTAGTCCTAACTTTTCATACATCGTATATGGCATTAAACTTATACTAGCTCCTAGGTCTGCAAATGCATTATTGATATGAAATTTTCCAATATGACAAGGAATTGTGAAACTCCATGTGTATTTCTCATTTGACGGTAGTTTGTTCAGTAAGACAGCCGAGCACCTTTCGTTCAATGTAACCGTACAAGCTTCTTCGAGTTTGGATTTATTTGTCAGCAAACCTATCAAAAAATTGGCGTATTTTGGTATTTGTGCTAGAGCTTCGATGAACAGGATATTGATATGGAGTTGCTTTAGATTTTCTAAGAATTTCTGTTGCTGAGCTTCCTCTTTTTCTTTTCTTAACCTGTGGGGAAAAGGAATTAATGATGTTTCCAGTCCAACTGATGGTTGAACAACCTGTTCTTTGATTTTTTAAGGTTCATTTTCAACAAGGACATCATTCGGTCCTATCGGTTTGTCGTGTTGTAATGCCAGAGGTTCTCTGGCATCATTGCTGATGTTGTCATTGTGAACACCCTCAGTTGTAGTTTTTCCTCCTCTAGTTGTTACTCCTTTAACTTCATTTCTTGATATATGAGCATTATCAATTACCTTTAACAACCCATGCACTTCGATCCTGAGTTCGCTTAGCAAATTGTTCCTTTCTTTAAATAGGATCTCGTTAGTCATTCTAAATTCTCTGATGAATGCCTCCATATCTTTTTGTTCTCATTTTCACTCGTCGATAAATTTATATAACATTTCTTCCATTGTCAATTTTCTTTCTGGGTAGGTGAACTGGTATGGGTGGATTCCGAATGATGTTCCTAAGAAGAAAGACATGATTTAAAGTAATGCTATTTAAAAAAAGTAAACTACAAAGTTAACGAAAGCTGTTGCTGTGTCAAATGTTTAATACGCCGTATTCAAATGACTAAATACGCCGTATTGATTGATTAAGCAGAATACACTGTATTGGTTAAGAAGGTTAGATACGTTGAATTCAATTGGTGAGTATGCCGTATCAAGTATTCAACCAGAACAATGTACATAAAACAATAAATAATGTAGAAAATAAACACAAAAACAAACAAAAATAATGCAGAATTCTACACTAATCTAAATTACGTTAATCTAGGTTAAAACCAAAATACTAATAAAAATAAAAATTAAACAACTTTGCTCCCCGGCAGCAGCGCCAAAAACTTAATGTGTCGTTGAGAGTATGTATTTTATTTATCAAGTTTTACATTTATATTTTGCCGACTATACCTAAAAACAACACTAACGGGCAGTGTACCCGATCAGATGTAGCTTCGTTGGTAAGTAGGGTGTCGATCAATAAGAGCGAGAGCGTTAATTCTTAATTTAATTAGTATTAATATTTTCTAATTAAGTTGGTTCTAATTATCTGTTCTATGTTAATTCTAGGTTAATCCTAATTCTAATGTTCAGAGGGGGTTTCAGCCTGAGAGACTAGTACGAGTTTGGTTTAAGAGATCTTTAAGCTAATGGGAATAGTTAACACACACAAGCTGATAATCAGAAGATGGAGAAACGGTCAAGCCAATTGTAAGGGGATAGTATTAACCATAGTTAATCAAATAAAATGAAAGTTTGCTTATTTAGTGCAATGATTGTCTTATTTCAAAGGGCATATCATTCCTAGATTCAGGCGGTACTTCTTCCTAAAACCTAGACACGTCAAATTCTGCCACAATTAAACGCATCCGCATAAAGTATTTTATTTGCTGATTATAATCTATCTTAGGAGATTAGCAATGGTGATCTTATTAAACACTAGCCCATCAGGAATTTACCCACTTACTGCTTAACGACTCTTTATATTCTGGCAGTCCATTGTCCGAGTCTTTACCAAAGGAATCAAAACGTTATTTGTTTCTCAGGTCATCTGCTATTCTAACTTGTTCACTAAACCAATGGTAAAGATAGGTCAATATTTATGATCATATGATTCTAGATATATAAATTGCAATATGGAGAGTCATCCCGGTATCTAGCTAACTTGGTCAGTATTACTAGACCCAATTGAATGATAAGTCGCATATTTAAGCACATAGACAAGATTTTGTGATGCCCCGCTAAGATACGGATCAACTTGAACAATCACATTCAGCCAACAATAAAGTTCAAACAACCTAATAAGCAACACAAAACAACCTAATAAGGAACTAAAGCTTAAAAGAATGAGGTAGGGGTGTCGTGATGCCTTGCCAAGCCAAAAAACATGGCGGCTGCAAACACTAAAGCTTAAAAGAATGCATACCAACGTGAACAAAGCCTTAACAAAAATCAATTAACTCGACATGGTTGCAAACACGATTTCGTGATGCCGCGCCAAGATACGAATCTACTCGAAAAATCACATTCAGTCACCAATAAAGTTCAAACAACTTAATAAGAAACACAAAAAACCTAATAAGAAAGAAAAACACATAAATAACCCATCATAATCAAAAAAAACCCAACAAAACCCTCCAACACAAAATTAACCACGTCGTCAATCAAAGCCAAACAACCTAATAAGCAGCACAAACAACAATAACAACATAAATCACAACAATCAACCTACAATAAAAGTCAAAAAACATACTCCCTCCGTCCCTAAATAAATGTCTACTATTGACTTTCAAAGTCATTCTTCTTCAACTTTGACCTCAATTTATTTTGTTTGTGTTATATAATACTTGATGAAAATCATACCAATGAAAATACATTAAAAACACAATTCATTCATATATTTTTCATCAAGTATTATATAACACAATCAAAATAATTTAAGGTCAAAGTTGAAGAAGAATGATTTTGAAAGTCAATAATAGACATTTATTTAGGGACGGAGGGAGTAATAAAAAACTAAGCAACACAAACAACAATAACAACATAAATCCAAACAATCAGCCTCCAACAAAAGCCAAACAACTTAAGAAAACAATAATAACACATAGAAAACCAATCATAATTAAAAACCTCTAACCAAACGCGATCAAACTCCAACACAAAATTAACCATGTTATCAATCAAACCCGATTAAAGATGCATGCATATGCTTATTTTTACACAATACATAAATCAAGTGATACGAAGTGGAAGAGATAGAGAGGAAGAAATGATATTTGGTAAAGTATAATACCAAGCCAAGGAAGTGGAAGAAAAACAGAAGAAGAAATGGTAAAGTTTATTAAGACAATAGCGAGAGAGGGGGTGGTTTTAAATTGGGTTGCGTGCGCTTTGGAAGCCATGACAGTCTAACAATACTGCTTTTTGTTAAAGTATTTAAATTATATAATATTTGATGTTCATTAAATGTTAATTATAGAATTATGATATGATTAAACAAACCTGTATATTACTCATTTAACTATTTCACATGGCCGAGTTTTACCATCAAGTATAACGACACCTCAAAGTAACTTTGTGCATCACCTATTAATGCTCGAAATAACTTTAGATAATCCATTTGCACATAATAACTTGACTGTACCAAAGTCAAGTTACATAGTATATTTTATTTCCTTTTTAATCAGCCGACGTTTCTACAAATGAGTATATCTTGACACCTCTAACCCAAAAGACCCCCGTATTAATGTCAACACGTTGCAGCATGTTTAATTAGTTAAGGTTTAGTTATTGCGACTTCAATTATCTAATACTCAATAACAAATTAATATATTAAATATCGAGTGTATTGTCAAGTACATGATCATGTAATTAGGGTCAATGTCATAAAATACCTACGAAGTTTCAAAATTGTCCCGACTTCACCAACGAACTAAATTTCGTACTGTCTAGACCAACGAATGAAGCCACTTACGGTTGTGTTATATTCTGGTTGCTGGTCTCATTATTCTTGTTGACCGATTTCTACCGTTGTCGTCAGTTTTCGACCGATTTCGAGCGATTTCGACTGATTTCAACCGTTTTCGACCGATTCCGACCATTTTCGACCGATTTCGCCAGTTTTCGACGATTCCGACCGTTTTTGACCGATTTCCACCGTTTTTGACTGATTTCCACCGATTTCAACAGTTTTGACCGATTTTGACCAATTTCGGCAGTTTTCGACCGTTTTCGTACGTCTTCGACCGATTTATACCGTTTTTGGCGGTTTCGACTGATTTCGACCGATTCTGACCGATTCCGATTGTTTTTGACCAATTTCGACCGATTTCGACCCTTTTCATACGTTTTCGACCGATTTCGATCGTTTTCGACTGTTTTCGACCATAGTAAAAAGTAAAGATAGACATGTTTTTGTATAACTACGGATTTAGATAACCTATTGAAAACATGACAAAGTATGATTGTGTTTGAGCAACACAATCTTCCTTGAGAGAAATTTCTTAGCCTTGCACAAATGTGCTGCACACTGATAACTTTACTTGGAGAAAAAGTTTATCTAAAATATGAACATGGAAAAATAAGCAGCCGATGGGGTCAGTCAAAGAGGCAAAAAACTTTATATGTCTTGTCCATGCACACTTTCATTAGATTTATGTGACGTAAAATTCAATGCCCGTCACAGAAACGCATGTTGGAAAATTTTAGTGGAAAATGTGTTTTCACTAACTTTGGACATAGATAATTATTAGTAAATATAATTATTAAATGTAAGGCCAGGTCGAGCCAGTATATGTCCAAAACAGAGTTAGTGTGAATGAGATATCGAGTCTCAAAGAAGGAAAGTTGGAATGGAGGAAAATGGTTAAATGTCAGTTACGAGCTCGTTTGGTAACTGCAAATTAATGTGTCCTTAATTGACAATTGAATTGGCTGTTATTATTTGTTTCAAAGGTTTATAACTGTAAATTAATGGGTCATTAATTGACAATTTAATTGGCGGTTATTATTTGACTCAAAGGTTTATAACAGAAAATTAATGAATCATTATTAAGGCATTAATTGACATTGATTGCACCATTACACCATATGCATATGAATGTGTATAAATAGATGGCAATCTCAACTATTCCAAGATACAACAAGAAAAAACACACAAGAGAGAAAATCTCCATTAACAAGTTTTCCAACACTCTTGTCGATCAGAAGTACTCTGTTTTTCGTGATATTTCAGGCAAGTATGTCAGGTCCGGCTGTACAACAACTTTGAACGTTGTACCCTGGGAAACAGACGGCGAATCTGTTTTAAGGGAAGCGTGTCTAACACGTGCCTCGTTCCATGACCTTTTACTGTTTTCTTATTTATCGTTCATAGTGTCTGTCTTCTGCTTCTACCCTATTCGGTATGTTTTCTTTTATGTTATTTATTTTCTGTTAATTATTTATTAATTGAAATATGATTTATTTTAATTAAAAGTGTACATGTTTCCCTACAACGCAAAGCTTGATTTATAGCATCTTTATGTTAATATTAACTTTAGAGTTGCAAGTAAGTTAGGTAAAATTATTGTTCCAAGATAAAAATACAAAAGTGCAGTGGGATCATTTCTTAATTTATCAAATATCATCTGTGTCTACTAAATTTTATTTTACTGTTTGAAAGAAAAAGTAGACAGTTATTTTAAAAAATACTAAAAATCGAAAGTAAAACAATAATTTTGAGACGCAAAGAGTACTTCATTTGTCCAAAATTATTATCCAGACAAAAAACACATAGCTTAAATAAAAGTAAGATCACTTCACTACACTTTCTAACCGATAAATTAAAATATCATCTTCACCCGCTAAACTCTCTATTAATTAATTGTGACAAAATTAAATTATTTAATTTTAAGACTTTTAAAAATGAAAATTAGTTTTATAATTTTGAGATGGAGAAGTATTGTTTCAGAGTCTTTTTTGACATTTTCAAGTCTTTTTTCTTTATCTTTGACCTTAATTATTTCTTTTTATGTTATATGATACTTGATGCAAAATATATGAATTGATAGAGTTTTGAATGTATTTTTCATTGGTATAATTTTCATTAAGTATTATATAACACAAACACAAATATTTACAGTCAAAGTTGATGAAAAAAGACCTCAAATATTCCATTGTGGACACTTAATATGGGACGGATGAAGTACATATTTATGATATGGGTGATATCAGAACAATATTTGAAAGTCCGTTGGTCTAGGCATGACGAAAATTAATTTGTTGGTCAAGTCGGGACAATTTTGAAAGTTTATAGGTATTTTATGACTTTTATCCTTAATTAATTTATATATAAAAAAAAACCGGTCCAGCGTGGAAGGTAACTGCCACGTGTCAGACAAAATTTATGATATGGGTGATATTAGAACAATATTTGAAAGTTCGTTGGTGTAGGTAGGACGAAATTTAGTTCGTTGGTGAAGTCGAGACAATTTTGAAACTTCGTAGGTATTTGATGACATTGACCCATGTAATTACTATATTAACTTAAGTGTATACTATTTTAACAAATTTTATAAATACAATGTACCAAAAGGTACTTTTACACTACATTTATGTTTTCTTGACACCTCTATCTACAACAATGTTTCTTTTTTTAGCTGAAGTTAACCATATAATGTTTTTTATTCAAATCTTGTCTCAATTTAAGGTTTTTAATTACAGATTCAGGTGAGTGTTTCAAAACATACTAGTGAAGATTCATGTTACTGTATTCTTCTCAAAATAAGTGTTGAGTTTAACTTTTCAGAGTTAAATTGGTTCAACTTTGACTTTAACCATATTAGTGTGTTATATAATACTTGATGCAAAATATATAAATGAATTGAGTTTTAAGTGTATTTTCATTCGTATAATTTTCTTCAAGTATTATATAATAAAAGAAATATGTAAGGTTAAAATTAAATTGGTTTAACTTTGAAATGTCAAACTAAACATTTATTTTAGGAGGAAAAAAATATAAAAAACAAAGTATACGAATATTAAATGGCAGTACTTCATAAAGCCCAAAGTATACGAATATCGAACTATTAAAATAATAAAACCAATCTTTACGAAAATAGTCTATGGGTTAACGGCATGACTAACTTTGCAACGAAACGATAATTAAAGGACTCTTTTTGTAAAAAATCTTATCAACAATTTACGAAAATAGTCTTTAAAATTATCAGTTTTTTTAGAGTTAATCAACTTGTTCCGTGACAGAGCACGAGTTGCAAACCTTGTTTACTTTAATTGGTTAGCAAATGTTTTATTGTGGTGATTATAAAAGTGCCATTTGTGGTCGTACCCAAGCTAGGACCAATATTATGATAACCATTTACAAGTATCACACGCCTAATCATGCTCCATCATGGCTTTTTTTTTTCTTTTAAATAAAAAATAAATCTAGCCACTAGTTCAATCTGGTTATTTGGATAGCTTCAGATAATTTGAACAGAAAAAACCCCATTCGTTTACCCGTTTTTTAGTCGAGAAAAAACTCAACCGATACTTTCCTATTGATACATGTCACCGAATCTCGTCCAGGTTAATAAAATAGCAACATTGATCAAAACAAGATACAATTAACTTTACACTTAGTCTTGATAAAATATACATGTTTGAGTTTTGAGATTGATGTAAGTCGATTAGATTAATAGTTTCAACTCATGTCAACAAACGAGCCGATCCAAGATTCTCTCGATTTGTCAACGCAAGTGCACGCTAGCCACCTTTTTGTTACCTGTAAACTAAATCACTAGACTATTATATATAACACACCCCACACGAACACACACAACTTCCTCCTTATATTATACATTTCATTGTTTCGAGTCGATCACACCATTGATTTATATGCTAGTTGTGTAAGAAGAAGAAGAAACAGCTTAAGATAATGTCGTTTCACAAAGTTTTCGTCGTTATGGCACTTATGTTTCTGTTATTGTCAACTGGTAAGCCTGCTGATCACCTTTCTAAATAGTTTCAGTTTTTTATATCCTGAGACGTACGTTTATCATCGTATATATGTTTAAGTTTACACTTGTTACTGTATGTCAGGATTTAGTAGAAAACTGATGCAATCTACAATGAGTGATGATGGTTTTGCACCTCTTGCATCTGCAAATGAGGTATTCATTTCAATTTTCCTTTTCGACTAGACGTGCTAAGAATAGGGATAGTTGTTTTCGTGAAAAATAACTAGCCTTTTGGAAACTTAATGATTCTTTTCAAACTCTCCAAATTAAAACTAGACTTGGCAATCATAACATCACATCAATATGATCAAGTGATCAACCTTTAAATAGCATACACTGAATGAATATGATGTTTTAGATCTATCGATCGATAAGAGAAAGTTATAGTGAGGTGAAAAAAGTAACACTAATCTTCTAAATGTAGACACATAACTTTGAATGTGCTAATTGCCTAGTTGTGGTAAACAAGGCTTAAACAGCGTCGTTTTGGAAAGCCCAAAACTCAGCGTCTTGGCTTTAATCGCGGTCGTTTGCTTCACTATTGTATAAAAAGGTAATAAGCATGTTTATTTTGTTTAAAAATGTGTGTTTATGAGCAGAAAAATGAAGGCCAAAACACAAGGGTGATGATAGAGTTGGAGTATGAAGATGCAGGCCCAAACACCAACAAAAGATCTGGATTGATTATGCCTACTCCTTATCCTGAAGCACTAGCACCACAACCTTAATATATTTTTTGTTTTTTAAATATTAATTTTCAATAAAATTGTTAGTACAAAATAAGTGTCAAGCTTAAAACAGGGCTCAAATCCTTCGTTGGGCCGGGCCTTCGAATGATTTGGGTATCATGTACTAGAGCAAGAGAGGTGAGATGATTTCCTGCACAATTAAATGAAAACCGTTAGCCTTACCGTGGGGACGGACCCCCCGATTAGACTCCGGTGTGAGAGTAAGTAAACATGTAGATAGAAAAAGTGTATGTATGTAGAGTGAGAAGATCATCATGTTCATTGTGTCAGAGGGTCCCTTTTATAAGCGAGTGAAATATTAGGGTTTCATAATATTTAGTTTGTTTCGTTAGTGGTCGGAGTGGGTCCCTTGTCGGGCAAGGTTCCGCAGTAATCGTGTGTACGGATGCGTGTGTTTTCAACGGACGGAAGTAGCCTATAGTTGGGTCCGCGTCCGTTTTGCTGTGTTCGGGCCGTTACCAGTGCCGGATTGGGTTTAGTTTCGGCCCATGGCTGCTACATTGGGCCCAGAAGCCCAAGTGGCAGTGTGACCCAAGCCCGGAGGCTTGGTATACCTACTATACGTCATCAAGTCCCCCCAGTCTAGTATGATATTGCCTGCGGACCATGTCTCGCGTGCGGTGATCAGTGCTAGACTTCAGGTTCATTGCTAACGATTTGCCGCCTTTCGTGGTCATGCGTCTTCTCCGCGAAGCTTCCTTATCAAGTTGGTGACGTTTAGATGACGTGGACCGATGTTGTCCTTTTATCTTCTGACTGATGTGACGTATTTACAGCTTTTTTAACTGTTTCGTAGGCGAACCCCAACCGTTGATCGCGTGAGTGGGTTACACGTGTCATCATCTGGCTGTGGGTAGATATAAATACACCGAGGGTATAAATACCCCCTCCTATTTTTACTGTTTTCTTTTCCACAACTTTACTTTCCACCATTGTTGATTCCTTCAAGCTTTTCATCTTTATCATACGTCCGCACCTCATTTTCTTCTTTTTTTAAGGTTCTTCAGACTTCAGGTTTGCATTTTTTCTCATTCAACCTCCCAAATGGCTAACTTTGCTACTAAATATTCTATTATGACCCAAGAAATGGTAGATAGCTTTTGCGACAACTTTTATATTCCGGCCGAGGTTCATCCCACTGCCCCAGGGCATGGTAAAACCATTACCCAGTTTCCAGTCGGTAAAGTAGGTGTATATAGTAGGATCTTTGACGTTTGCGGCTATAGGATTCCGTTTACAAAATTTTTTATGGCCGTTCTCAAATACTTCCGTGTTCATATTTCTCAATTGTCGCCTTTTGGTGCTGCCCGAGTGTATCATTTTGAGGTTCTGACGCGAGTGCTTAACCTTTCACCGTCAGTGACCATGTTTCGCGCCTTCTGCACCCGTTCGTATAGCGATGGGTTGTTTTCTTTTGCCAAGCGTTCCACCTCGGCTCCATCTTGCTTTCCAAAACCTTCGGATTCCATTAAAAATTGGGCCGACCATTTTTTCTGGGTTGATTCTTATGTATTCCCCATTTCCGTCCCTTTGTATACGGGAGGCATCCTAGAAAAGGATTCGGCGCCTCATCTTACTGCTCGTCAAGGGCAAACCGTTAAACTTCTTAAAAGCCATAAGGCTCATTTCCGCCGGTATCTGGAGTGCTTCTTATGCCTTGTGGGTTTGAGCTCGTATTATCCTTTTGAGTATCTTAACGGATCGGGTGGGTGTTACTTCCTTTTGGTGGTGGTACTTTTACATTATGGGGCTTGATCATTTAATGTTTATTTTTGCAGAGATGGGCTTGTTTGACTTTATCAAAACTGCTGACCCTCGGAAGGTTCAAGCGGTGGAGGTTCAGAAGAGAGACGACCTGGTGACGTTGCTGGAGAGTACTCGACATTGCTTTATGCCTCTGGTGATTCCCGCCACTGAGGGTAGTAGTTCTGCTGCGGCTGCAGAGGTAGGCCCAGGAGCTGTTCAACCGTGTGGCCAAGCTTGAGGCGCACGTAATGGATGTCTCCGGCCGTCTAGAGGGGGAATGTTATCCCGCCTACTTGACTACTTTGGCCGGAAAAAGGTGGCTGCTGACTCATGGGATACAACTTGCTTTCCTCAAATGCTTAAAATCTCTGGAGTATTAGGGCACTCTAGGTCACGCTTTGGGCCGGGCTGTTGACTTTGGCATGCAGGAAGGCTTGGAGGCCAGTTATGAGCATGGGACTGCCGGGAGAAATCTTTCCGTGGTTGATGCTTACAACCCGGAGGCTGCCAAAGCAAGCTATATTGATGCGGTTAAGGCCTTTGAAGACGTAGACTTCTCCTTGGTGAATTTGTTGAAGTCTAAGAAGGATGCCGGGATGGATGAGGTTCTGGATTGCTTCCTACTAGACGGACCTCTTGTTGTCCTTCCAGAGGCTGCTTACTTATAGTCGTGCATTAAGCAGCTCTCCATTCTTATTTATCATGAGGGTGATAAAACAACTGTCGAGGAGACTTCCTTGTCTTTTGCTTTAATGAAT